>JAASGT010000010.1:0-81824 GCA_023334315.1 Globisporangium alternatum | reverse complement strand
GTTCCTCGTCGAGAAGCGCGACTTCGACTATCAGCAGAAGAAGATCGCAATGGAGACCAAGCTGGCGGAGACCGTGCCGCTCGTGATCAGCGGCAAGAACGGCGACGAGCTCATCCGGCAGTCGCTCCTGCAGACGCTCGACTCGAAGCGGTAACGGGTGTCTAGCACTCTCCATGTCATCCAGCATCTTTGTTCAGGCACAGGCAGCTAGTTCGTCTTCTAGTACCTCTACATTTTCATTGCTGAGTAGTGTGACAAATATCTTTTTTAATCATGACTCAGCAGCACTAGCACCATTTTATTATCAATTTACTACCGAATCGCTTCATTATCGATCAGCACCTGCCTTGCACTGTTTGCCACAATGCTCGATCATTCCATTGTGGCGTAGTAATTCTCCAGTATCCAGTAATATACACGAAAAACAAATGCAAGTTCCACTCTACTATGCCGTCTTGATCAATCCCTTGAGCCCGTTCTCTCCTACGTTCAGCAACACGTTGCCCTGTTTATTCGCGACCAGCATCTCCGCCAACAGCGAGTTGGACGCGTTGCCCGTCACAACGGTCTTGGGATTCTTCGCGAGCGCGTGGAGCACGTCGAGCCGCTGCATGTCCATGAGGTGCGAGCGCAGTTTGTCGAGCTTCTTGGCCGCCGCGCCCTCTGCACGCGCGATGATCTCCATGGCTTTCGCTTCGCCGGCCATCTGGATCTCCTGGGTCTCAGCCTCGAGCTCCATCTTGCACGCCTGCTTCTGCGCGTTGAGCATCTCGATCTCGACGTCGCAGCGCGAGGTGATCTCGGTCGAGATCTTCTGCGTGTCGGCGTGGATCTGCTCCATCTTGAGCGCCGTGTCCGCCACGATCTTGTTACACTTGACCTTCATCTCCTGGTTGATCTGCTCCTCGACGAGCCGCGTGTCGGCCACGACCAAGTCGATCTCCTTCTGGATCTCGGCGCACTTGGCCTTGCCCGTGGACTCTTCCTCCATGAGCATCATCCGACGAGCCAACTTGGTCGTGTCGATCTCCTCCTTGTACTGCAGCAGCTGCATGTCGCTCATCTGCTTCATGTTCTGCTCCTTAATGGCGCTCAAGTGGGTCGTGCGGCTCTGCATCTGCTCTTGAAACTGCTCGGGCAGCTTCACGTTCGTGATCGCGACGCTCGTGATCTGCACGCCGTACGTGTTGAACTGCTTATTCAGGTTCATCTTGATGTCTTCCGTCACGTAATAGATCGATTTATTGTTCCCAGGTGGTGCAAGTCCCATCTCCAGGTCCACGGGCTTTGGTGTCGAGTCGTTGCCCGTCTCACCGCGCTTGAGCATATTCAAGTGGCCCGTCTGGAACTGCTCTTTCATGGTGCCGTCGCGCAGCTTGTAGACTTCTGTATGTTGAACACTGCGCGCGAGACCTCGCACGGCTTCGTCTTGGGCAGCTCGAAGCTGAACCTCGAGGCCATTCGGTCCGAGCTCGTAGACGAAGCGTCGGACGAGACCCGGGTCTTCACCTTTCGTCTCGTCGCCCATGATGCGGAATACGAGGCACATGTCAATGCGCACGGTGACATCGTCCGCCGTCTTGCAGCCCTTGACGGGCGTCTCAAAGACGATGTACTGCTTCGTGACCAGGTGTGAGACCTTGGTGAATACGGATGCCCAATGGAAGCCCGCGGGCCACACGGCCGTGCGCTTGCCGTTAGGGCCGCGGAAGTCCATGTCCTTGCCCTGGCTCTGCACGAGCGCGTACATCCCCTCGGGCACGCGGATGTAGGGCTTAACGAGGCTGCGCCCCGGGTTGATGATGATCACCGTGTTGCCGCTGTCACACGCGCCGAAGATGCGGTTGGCCGAGTCGACGCGCCACGTCTCTTTATACAGCAGCCGCGTCTGGTGGCTGTCGCCTCGTGGGACATCGTTCAGGTCGCTCGGCGCACTACCCATAGTGAGAGAGAAGACTTGACGAGGTTGGATACCAGATAGATAGCAAATTCAAAGATGATGGCGAGCTTGAGGCACGAGCTGCCTGCTGACTCGTGAAGAGAAGGTGGGAGGGTGCTGCTGGGAGTTTCGCATGGACCCGTTTCGGTCCATGCTCAAAATAATTGAAGCGTGCACAAAATAATTGAAGCGTATCGTAACGGATTGTAACTGCTTAAACGAGGTTCTCGATGCTGTGAGCACCATTCTGCGACTTGCTCTTCCACGACCACACATCAATAGTCGAAACACCAACATGGCCAGCCCCTATCCACCAGGCATGCAGCAGTCAAGCACGCAGTATGCGGGTTTGCCTCCTGGTGTTCCTCCGGCTCCAGTCCAAGCGGGCGGCAGTGCATCTCGAACCGATGTGCGCTACAACCACCTTGTCCAGCGCGATATTGACAAACCCATGGAAGGTACATGTAGTATATACTCGGTCTCAAGAGTGTATCAACAACAACACTGACTCACAAGTCTCTTTCTGTCTATGACTGATCCCAGCGATGCGCTACTTCAATGCCAAGGTGACGGACGGGAAGATCCCACTCGTGCTCATCCCAAAGTACCCGACGCTCTTCAACCTCTTCATGCAGGTGCCCTCCGGCATGTACGTTCTCAACGGCTTTGATCTTCTCTGTGTCTTGTCTAGTATGCTAACCAGAACGCTCTCATGTATTGCTAAAGGTGGGTGCTCAAGCAGCGCTGGAACGCGCACGCGGGCATGATGGACCCGGGAATCAAGATCTTCTGGCCCGCGTGGAACCGCATCTCGCACATCGTGACCAAGCAGGCGGTCTCATTCTCCAATCCCGTGCGCTTCTGTCCGACGCTGGACAACGTGATGGGCGACATCGACATCTCAATTAGCTTCCAGATCGGCCCCACGGAGGACGACGCGATCAAGTTCGTCTACTGCCTGGGTGCACATCGCTTCGACGAACTGCTGTACAGTCTGACGGTCGAGGCGATCCGAGGTCTTGTGCACTCGGTGCGTCACGACCAGGTCCATGACTTGCGTGAAGAGTTTGCACTGGGCATGAAGAAGGACTTGAACGCCAAGCTCGTTGCCTACGGCGTGTTCATCCACAACGTCAAAGTGACCAACGTCGAGCTCCCGCCAAAGCTCTCGGCTACTCTCGAAGAGACTACGGCGTTCAAGACGCGTATGGAGGAGCAGGAGAAGAACCACGAGAACCGGTTGCGTATCTTACTCAACGAAGAGACGCAGAAGCTCACGGCAGTGCAGAAGGAGAACGACCGCGCGATCCAGGACCTACTGGCGGTGAAAGCGCGCACGGTGATCCATCGCGACGAGATGCGTACGAACGCCGAGGCGAAATCCCAAGTCACGATCGCGCAGCAGTTTGCCGCCAGCGAGAACAAGCTTCGGGAGGCCGACGGGCTCAAGGCTGACGCGGTGGCCACGGCCACGGCCGAGACCGTGCGTCACAAGGCACTGCCCATGGTCGAGCTCGCCAACATACAGAAGGACTACGAGCGGTATGTAAGCGTCGCTACGATCCGCAGCAACGCCGTGCTCAAGGTCGCCGAGCGCGAGGCCGCCAAGATCCTTGCGACTGCGGACGCCGAGGCCAACTCGGCCGCGTTCCTCATCGAGAAGCGCAATTTTGAGTACCAGAAGAAGAAAGTGGAGGTTGAGACGAGTCTCGCAGAGGTCGTTCCTGTCGTGATCAGCGGCAAGAACGGCGACGACCTCATTCGCCAGACCTTCCTGCAGACGCTCGACTCGAAGCGGTGATGGTGAAGCGCCTAGCCTAATTCACTTCACACGGTAGGTCGCCTTTGGCAGTTTTATAGCTGTGTGAAGATCGCTATTATAAAGACAAGCCATAATCTCGCCACTTTTTTGTGACTGTGTTTGTAAAACCTTCTTATTTTAGTGTAAACAGGTTCTCGTGCGAATTCCTCTCACAAATGCGTGAAAAGCAATTGATCACCTTCAATCGGCAAATGCGCTTCTCGACGGCGCGTGCTCTCCCCAAGCGCAGTCCCCACGTGCTGCACTCTCTGCACCGCTTCTCGTCCTCCTCTTCACGTTCGCTCATCGACTTTGACTCGATGGAGAACCTCTTCACGTTCGTGTCCGAGCTCGCGCACGACAAGCAGGCGCTCGTGGCGCGGAGCCGCGAGACGCTGCGCCAAATGGGGCGCACGGACGACACCATGCGTCTGCACCTGCCCTCCAACGGTACCAGCAGCACGCACGAGTCACTCGCGTACCTGGGCCTTGACACCCTGCAGAAGGTTGCGGTGGTCGAGATCCACAACCCGTCGGCGCGGAACGCGCTGAGCGGCAAGATGATGGCCGAGCTCGCAGACATCGTCACGCGATTAGAAGATCCGCTCGTGCACAGCAGCCTCAACACGGTCATCTTGAAGGGTACGGGCAGCTGGTTCTGCGCTGGGGCAGACCTGCGCGTCGCCCAGAAGCAGCTCACGTCGAACGAGGCCGGCACTGCGATGGGCGCGCTCATGGTCGACACGCTCACGCGCTTCCGCCGCCTGCCGCTCGTGAGTTTCGCGATCATCGAAGGTGGCGCCTACGGTGGCGGTGCAGAGCTGGCAACCTCGTGCGACTACCGTCTGATCGATGCGAAGGCAGTCATCCAGTTTGTTCAGGCGCGCATGGGCGTCTCACCCGGGTGGGGTGGTGGGGCGCGTCTCTACAAGCTGGTCGGCCGCCAGCACGCTCTGCGTTTGCTCTGTACGGCGACCAAGACATCCCCGGAAGATGCTGTGCGCCTGGGGCTCGCAGATCTGGTGTTTGATGCAGAAAGTGAGCCTGTGGAAAAGAAGATTCTTGATTTTGTCGCTGCGTTCGACCAAGTCGCGTCTGGTGCGTGTGTTGTGACTTGTGTGTGTTTGTACTGTTGGACATTTGCCTACGTATCTAATCTATTGTTGGGTGTGTGAGTGCTGCAGAGGTGTTGCATGGGCAGAAGAAAGTGATCACGAACGCCGACGACGTAAGCCTAGACGACCTCGTGGACTACGAACACGGTGTCTTCAGCTCTCTCTGGGGCGGACCGGCGAACCTGCGCGCGCTCGAGTCGTTTAAGAAGAAGACGCCATCTCCGAAGGCCGTTCAGCAGCCAATCGAATGAGTGCAGTGATGCTGTAAAATTGTATTCAGGTGGCCACGATCTCAAATACTGCTTCTGATGCTGGTGCTGGGTTTTCTCGAGATTGCGCAGTGTTGTTGTTGTAGGTCTCTTGTGTTAGTGGTACGCTCTTTGACCTCATTTTTTGTGTCTGTTCGGTCTTGGCCGTCGTCTTCAGCAAGTACGAACCGCGGATGTACTGCGTCTGAGTGCATGTCGCGACAATCTCCTGTGCCTGCTGCTGCAGCTCGACCTGGTGCGCTTTGATGATCTGACTGCGCTGCACCGTATCTCGATGTCTCTGTTTACAGATTCCTCTGTACTGAGCCTGGAGCTCAGCGACGTGCGCTGGTGCCAAGCTCTTTCGATTGGACTCAGCAGCCTTCGCGTTGTACCATCGCTGGTGCTTCTCTAGCTTGGCGCTCGCGTCTCGGTACTGTTTCAAGAGCTTCTTCTCCTCGATTAGCAGCTGGTAGCGCTGCTCGCCAGTGAGTTTGCTGACGCCCATTTGTTCGTAGATCTTGCGGTTCGACGCGCGGAAGTGCTCGCGTTTCTTCTTGGAAACAGCAGTCTCTGCTGCCTGCTGCGCCTCACGTTGCGCTTGGATTTCGCGGTATTCCAGCACTCTCTTCGCTGCGACTGACGCGCGTTTCTCAGAGAGTCGCAGTACCTGTTGGCGTTTGGTCTCGGTGTCGTGCTGTAACGAAGAAATTGGATCGATTGGAGGAGGTGGCGGCGGCAATAGCGCTTCGGGCTCTTGATGCGCGTGGAGACTCACGAGGTTCCTTGCTGGTTTGTCTGCTGTCGCTTCTCTGTGAGCTGCATCTTGCTGCTGAGCATCTGCTGAGGAATCCATGACGCAGTCGCCATTATCAGTATCGCCATCGTCATCAGCATCGTCGTTGAAAGTGCTGTACGACACTAAAGCTGCTGTTGACGTGTCATCTTCGCTCTTGGCTAGCAGGTTCACTTTGTAAGTAGTCGGCACCGCAGCCTTCTCGACACTCGGAGCGGTCTTCTTGCCCTCAAAGTCGTCGTCGCTGTACTCGCCACCGCCTTCTTCATCATCGTCGACTTCATCACCAGCAAGTGCAGCGTCCGCCTTCCTCGCCCCCGCAAGCTTTGCAGCGTCGTCGCTGACTGAGTCAAGCGGGTAGACCTGCCCAGCAGCAGCGAGGCTCTGCGGTTTCTTGGTACTCGGGACCCCGTCGTGCTCCTCAAAGTCGTCGTCTCCATAGCCCTCGTCCTCGTAGGGAGAGGCGCCACCTGGCTCTGCATTATCTCCACCCATTGAGTGAGCGCTGTTGGTGGTGGTGTCGCTGTTGATGTTACCACTGTGATGTGGGTGGCAAGTGAGCGAATGAGAGCCATCGGATCAGATTCATTCTGGAGCAGGTTGAAGTTGCCGCTATTTTTAGCACAGTGTGTAGCCATATCTGACATCCTAACTATCATGAAGTCACGACTAGGATAGAATGACTACTTGGTAAACATCTTGCTTTCTCCTTTCCAGAAAGCCCAGAAGCCATTCTCTCCTGACATAACAAGTAGTAGCTTATAGTTTTGACACTCCTACTGTAAATTCATTAAATATTATTCAAATGGTTTAAGCAGGTTGATATTCTTTTTCCAGAAAACCTCTCCCTTGACAATGCACAACTCCATTTTCCAGGCAACAAAGCAGACGGCCACCATGGCGGCGAGTGCGCCAGCAGGAGACTCGTTCCTGCAGCGCGATGCGCTTGACGACGGCGACGTGGACGAGCAGGTGACCGACAGCAAGCGCACGTGGAGCCCCGATGTGCTGTTGGAGCTCGTGCACATCTGGCGCCGCGTGGAGCTCGCGCACGCGGAGCTCGGGCGTGTGGCCAAGGCGCAGCTCGTCTACGACGAGTTCAGTGAGAAGGTGGACCGCGGCAGCGACGCTTACGACGCTAATGCTAACGGCGGTGCCGGTACACCCAAGCGCTCGCGTAAGGCCGTGGAGGACAAGCTGTACACGATGAAGCAGATGTACCGCTTCATCCTCGAGATGAACCGCGACTTTGTGCGCCAGCGGGTCGGCGGCGCCAGCAACAGCTACCTGCGCTCCTGGTTCGACCTCACCAAGGAGGAGCGGCGCGCCGTGCGGTACGTACAATGCAGTACATTTCTCTTAGAGTTCGTATGGCGACTGTATTATATGACGACTAATATGTCTATCTGTATGACTATGCTGCAGGTCGCTGCATGGGATCCGCATCCCCAACATATCGCAGGAGGTCTTTCACGTGCTGGATAGTGTCCTTCACGCTGGCTCAGCGACAGCTATTAGAAAGAAATCCAAGGCCACGCATGGTAGCCTTCAGTTCCAGTCTCTGCCGCTACTGGTACCGCCAGTATCAAGTTTCAACAACAGCAGCAATAATGATGGCGAAGCTACTGCTGATGCTCCTCAACAAGACCTGGTGCTCGACGGCAAGCGCAATTGGAGCGCGGACGCAACCATGGAGCTCGCGCGGATCTGGAGTGACATCCAGCGCACATCTCCAAATCTGCGCGGCGCGCAGCTGGGCGAAATGGTGTACAACGTGTTCAAGGCGAGAGCCGGCGGATCGCTCAGCCGCTCGCGCAAGGCTGTGGAGGAGAAGATGCAGTCGATGAAGGAGATGTACCGGTTCATCCGGCATTGCGATGACACACGAGGCGCAAGAGGTGGTGATACTGGCGGGATAGTGATGGCGCCAACGTGGTTTGAGCTGACCAAGGCGGAGCGGCGACAACTCCGGTAGGTATTGAGTTGTTTGCTTGGGATTGTCGACTGGTTGATTTCATTGCGCCTGACCATTTTTCTTCTCGATAACAGCAAAGCGAACAAGATCCGAGTCACAAATCTGTCGCGTGAGGAGTTTGACCAAGTGCACGCGATCATGAGCATTCGCGCCGAAGCAGAAGCAGCCCTCGTTGACCTCTCGGACTCGCCGCACATATCGTCAGTGAACGCTAATTCTGTTGCACCACAAGCATCACAGCAACCGACAGAGCAGCAACAGCCAGTGCAAACAAATGAGAGTAACCAGAGCATCACGGGAGTGCTAGGCGCTGTGCAGCGCGTCATTACGCAAGAGCTCAGAGTGGACAGTTCAGTTGAGCGTGGTGGTGGTCCGCAGTCGACAGATGACAACGCTGCAACGAATCGAAATCGCGCACAAAAGCGACCACGCACGGATGAGGTCACCACGGCGTCTGGTGGCACTCGATCCCAGCCTTCAGCTTCTTATAATGGAGGAGTGGAGCCAACTACTCGCATCGACTATGCCACGGCGGAGTTCTTGCTGGAGAAGATCCGAGCTTTGCATGAAGACGACCGCGCTGAGCGTCGGCGGCAGCACGAAGAGCACATGGCAGCGATTAAAGAGCTCGCAGAGCTCGTGAGAAATCAGCAGAGGTGAAGAGGAGACGGGCTGTTAACAGGGAAGGGCAGTTGGCTATTAGGTGTTCGCTAACGTATCGCAGCTAAGTACCGTATTCGATGCGTGTGGAAATGTACCAGTGGTGTCAAAATCTATCGCGATAACGCCACGCAAGCCAGTCAACCTCGTTTGGATCATTTCCATTTCCAGTGGAGATTGCCGAATGGCTTCACTTTGCGATGTGCCTCTATAAGTAGGGTATTCGAAGCTATATAAATATAATGTCTTATATGGTTCATAAAAACATTAATTGAACGTGCTACCTCGATATGAGAAGGTTTATATAAGATGAAAGATAAAATAAATATCTGTTAACGGTAAGACATTCTACGCTTGACAAATCTATAATCCCTTCCCCATCACAAGGAAGAAGGCAGCAGAAGAGAAGAGCAAGAGCACACACGCCATGGCCGACACCGCCAGCGCCGCCGACGCCTCCGAGGCGCACCACCTCATCGGCGAGAAGGACGTACTGGCGGCCATCACGTGCGAGTTCCTGGACGAGCACGCGCCCAAGAAGGACACGGCGGCCGCGAGCGTGGCGCTCGGCAAGGTGCGCATGACGACCTTCCGCTTCACGTTCGCGCCGGACGAGCACGAATACGAGCGCGTGCGTGCACACCTGCTGCAGCGCCCCGACGCCGAGATTGCGAGCTTCTTCTCCGTGCCGCTCGGCTGCATCGCATCCGTCAAAAAGAAGAACTCGGTCGTCGAGATCACGACAAAGGACTTGCGCGTGCTCTCGTTCAGGTTCGACGTCGTCGAAGTCACGCGCGTGAGTTGATGTGTTTTGTGCCGACGTGTATACTGGCGGACGATGCGAGTATAGTGTGACTGACTGTACGTGTATCTATGCGTGTATATAGATCTTCACAGTGCTCACGACATACGTGTTCCCGGACAAGATCGACTTCTTGTTTGCATTCTACCATAGGTATGTACTTATTTACTGACTTCACATCCAAGTGTGAGCTTCATCAGCGTATAGTTAACGTACATGTGTGCGAATGTGGACACACCCGTACCTACTTGTATTCACATAGACTGTCCAAGAATCTTGAGAGCGAGGAGGAGCTCATCCCGTGCAGCGCCGACTGGGACGTGTACGACGCCACGCGCGAGTGGGAGCGCCAGGGTGTCTTCGAGAACGGCCGGTGGCGCATCAGCCACCTGAACGCGAACTTCAAGGAGATCGAGACGTACCCGGAGCTCATCGTCGTGCCTGCGTCAATCTCGGACGTGGTGCTCAAGGACGCCACGAGCTTCCGGTCCATCGGCCGGATCCCGAGCCTCTGCTGGTTCAACAAGGCGAACGGCGCCACGCTCACGCGCGCCAGCCAGCCCAAGGTGCGTGTTAAGTACAAGTAGTCGTGGCGAACAGCTCTCACTGTGTATAAGACGCAGCTAGCTGACCTAGGTTTTTATCGTGGACCTAGGTTGGCATGTCCAAGGCAACATCGCCAGCGGACGAGAGCCTCGTCGCAGCGATCGCATCATCGAGTCTGCTGCGTGACTTCCTTCACATTGTCGACTGCCGACCCATGACAACGGCAATGGTGAGCAGATCAGGATTAACTCGGCTTTGAGTGGGAGGCATGTCATCTGACCATATGTGCGCTGATGATTGACTTTTTTGTAGGCGAACCGAGCAAAGGGCTACGGCGTGGAGAGCACGGTGAACTACAAGAACTGCTCTGTTTCGTTCATGAACGTCCCCAATATTCACTCAATGCGCGATAGGTACGGCTCAGTCTAACAACACGCAAGGTAGCATGCGGAGATGTTAATGCTTATTGGGTTTCTCTTTCTGCACAGCATGAAGAAACTCCGAGCGCTGAGCGCCTCGCCGACCTGCGACAACCTGCAGTGGCTCGGCAACATCGAGGACACCAAGTGGCTCATGTACGTGCGGCAGCTACTCAAAGCCTCGCTGCACGTCGCGGCACTGCTGCACCAGGGCGAGTCTGTGCTACTGCACTGCAGCCACGGCTGGGACCGCACGAGCCAGATCGCGGCGCTCGCAGAGCTGATCCTGGACCCGTACTACCGCACGTGGGAGGGTTTCCAAGTGTTAATCGAGAAAGAGTGGCTCTCGTTTGGGCACCCGTTCCAGCTGCGGCTCTCGCACGGTGAGAAGGCCGACACGCAGGAGTCGCCGATCTTTGTGCAGTTCCTCGACTGCGTCTGGCAGCTGCTGCGCGAGTACCCGAGTCATTTTGAGTGCGTTCTTGCAACGATACTGTGTGTTTGTCTGGTGCTGTGACTGACTGGTTGTGTTGATTGCTTGTGTCGTAGATTCAACGAGGGTCTGCTGCTCATGCTCATCGACGCGCTGCATTCGTGTCGCTTCGGGACTTTTCTGTTCGACTGCAAGAAGCTGCGCCATGAAGCCGACTTGGAGAACCGCACCGTGTCCGTGTGGACGTGGCTCAACGGCTTCCGAGGGCAGCTGTCAGAGCCGACGTTTGTTCCCGATCGCACGCTCGACCCGCCTCTGACGGGCCTTTTGAAGCACGTGGGCGTTTGGGAAAGCATTTACCTGCGCTGGTGCGCACAGCCACTGGTTCGTGGCCCTATTGTAGATGCCCAGACAAATTTCTTTCCTGAGAACGCGCAGCGGATCCCCACGTGGCAGCTGCCGCAGGGTACGATGAACGCGTTGAGCGTGGCGCTGAGTGCGAAGTACAAGGAGGCGCAGCTCATCCAGAAGCTCAGCATGCGTGTTGCGGCGCTCGAGAAGCAGCTGCAGGATCGCACTTTAAGCGGTGGCACCGGTCCAGTATGAGCTGTATGACTCCTAAACGCGATGGCAGCGTAACGAATCAGATACAACATAGAGCTGGATACATTTGCACTGTGTATGAGTGGCTGTACACGAGAGAGTATGGTGGGTTCGAGACTTCGGAAGTTTCGCAAAACCTTCCGAAAGCAAATGCAGACGAGTGTGTCCGTTAGCTAATCCGTCATGATCGCCTATCGCTTTTCACACCTCTCTTGTATCTGATTCCGCACAACAGACGGTGGAGAGCAATTGGGATGAATGCAATGACCACAATGATGGAGCTCTTTACAAGGCTCAATTGGCAGCACATGCACGAGAGGCCTCTCGCTCTCGTGCTCACACCAGAGAGATCTCCTGAGCAGAAGAAGCCACCAGCCAATGAAAGATGCAGCACGACGCAACTAGCGGAGTCCTTTGCAGTGAAGCAATATGTATGCTGTAACGCAGCACTTCTTCATGTGGATTTTGAAACTGTCATCGAGTCAGCTGCTGTCAAGTCCGGATGTTCAGTTCAGGTAGGCGAAAAAGGACATTATTGGTCACCAGAGTGGGACAACTTGTCCATCTCTTGAAGATTTGAATCTCATCCATAATTGAAGTAAATCGTGCATAAATGCAGTATCACTGATTAATAGAAAATAACAGTGATTGCATATATCAGTACAGTGTTGCGAAAACGAGAAAGCCTTGATAGCGCAGACACAGGTGCAAAGTATACTGATATGTATTAAATACGTTTGCGTTTTATAGCGCAATTATGTACAAAATGAAGCATTCTATTGCTCGTGTCACAGCAACTTTCCAGAGCTCCTCGTTTGTTGAGGCTACGACAGCCATGTGCTCTCCTCAGCAATCCTCTAACAGGTGAGTGCGCACTCCACACTTTGGAATTCACCTCATAGAGCTCAAGCCCCAAGCGCTCTCTTCTCAGCTCCCAGTCCCCATCTACTGCCTCGTTGGTTTTACACACAAGATGCACGTGCGAACCCCCTTGACGCTTGGCACCCTCGCGCTGGTAACTCTCGCGGGCTCTCTCTCATCATCAGTCTCGGCTACAGTGCATGTGCACGACGGCGTCCATCGCACGCTGCAGGAGCAGGGGCGCGTGAGCATCGTGCTGACGCTCAAGGAGCAGCGCCCCGACGACATTCTGCAGCCTGTTGGTGAGAACAGAGAGGCCGCGACCACTTCCCTGACCTCGTCATCATCGTCCACAAAGGAAGTGCAGGGCGACAGTGACACCGCCACAAGCAGCGCTACACAGAGCCCAGCAAGCGACAAGAAGAAGAAGAAGAAAAGTAAGAAGGTGTGCATGGACCACGAAGGAGATACTCGAGACGCCGACAGTGTCACGGGCGACGCGGACACTGTCGCTGTCGATGCCGACGCTGACGCACAGCACGTCCAAGACCTGGTCGACCGCCTCACGCAGTACACGGAGGAGAAGCACCAGGAGGTCATGGCCGTGATTCAGGAGGACGCAGTGAACACGACCACACCCGACTCGGGCGACGCCAAGAGCTTGTGGATCACCAACGAGATCTACATCCGCGACGCGACCCCGGAGCTCATCGAGAAGCTCAAGGATGTCCCGTCGCTCGGCTCGATCCGTGAAGAAGTGGTCGCGAAGCTCTCGATCCAGGAATCCCGAGCTGCCGCCATGGACGACAGCGACATCGTGGGCGAGTGGGGCGTGCAACGTATCCAGGCGCCCGAGGTCTGGAAACTTGGCTACTTTGGCCGCAACATCCGCGTCGGCAGCATCGACAGCGGCGTGCGTGTGACCCACAACGCGCTAAAAGGCAACTTCATGGGCGACTACGGCTGGTACGACCCGATCTCCAAGTCCACGACGCCCACGGATCCGGGTGACCACGGCACGGCTGTCATGGGCATCATCGCGGGCAACGACGGCTTTGGTGCGGCCCCCAAGTCCCAGTGGATGTCGTGCCGCGCCTGTGACGCAGACCAGCGGTGCCGTGAAGGCGACTTGCTCGAGTGCGCGCAGTTCATGACATGTCCGTTCCTCGGTGGCGACAAGAGCAAGACCGACTGCTCGAAGAAGCCGCACGTGCTCAACAACAGCTGGAACTCGGAGCGCGGCGTCGACGTCTTCAACAGCGCGATCGACGTCTGGATCAGCGCCGGCATCATCCCCGTCTTCTCGAACGGGAACAACGGCCCTGGCTGCAGCAGCGTGAACTCGCCCTCTGACCAGACTGTCGCCATCACGGTCGGCTCGACAGACTACGACGACCTGCTCTCGGGCTTTAGCGGGCGTGGACCGGGGCTCAAGGGCGAGATCAAGCCGGACCTCACAGCCCCAGGCGAGTGGGTCGTCGCGCCTGGCATCACCGCTGATGACAGCTTCTCGGTGTACACTGGCACAAGCTTCTCTGCTCCGCACGTCTCCGGCGCGGTGGCTCTCCTGCTGGAGGCGTTCCCGGGTCTCACCACCAGCCAAGTGAAGAGTCTGCTCATGCAGAACACCGACACGGGCGTGCTCTCGCTCACGAGCCAGCCATTGTGCGGCACGCTGAACGCGGCGGTGCAATTCCCGAACAACGCATTTGGCTACGGCCGCGTGAACGTCCTGAAGGCCTTCAACGCCCAGAAAATCGCTTCTGCTGCTGCGGCTGTGAGCGCTGGAAGTGCTTCGCGCTCAACTTCGTCTTCTGCTGGCTCCATGGCGAGTAGCAATGCATCTACGCCGGCGGTGGCGACTGTCAGCAGCGTCAACAGCACAAGCTCGTCTGAGCCAGGCACTGTCAACGTTGGGGATTACTAGGCACAACCAATCTCCACCAGCCTCTGTGTATTCACAAAATGTAACTCTCCATACAAGGTATTTAAACAACGATGGGCTGCGTACAAACTCTGGTAAACTTCTCACCGATTTGCCTTGTGCTCGTACTTAAATATCGCACGCTCACTCCTCCCAGCCGAGCTGGTTGGCGGCCACAGCGTCGCCGTCGCCGTCGATCTCCTGGCAGTTGTAGATCGCGTACAGCAGCTTCTCGTGCAGCACCTGCTCGCTCGAGTAGATCGGCAACTCGACCGAGAAGAAGCACGTGTGCGAGATCGGGAGGTACCCGTCCGACGACCGCCCGGCCTGCGCCTTGCTGAATGACTGGAGTTTGAACCGCTGCGGGAACTCCTTCTCGTTCGCTGGCAGGCGCGACCGCCCCCACACGAAACGAAGGAACGCGCTGCGCTCGTCATGCGAGAACTTGCGCAGCACCTGCCAGAACCAGATGATGTGCGTGTCGCTTGCGTTGCAGCTCGAGTACTCGGTGCACTTCTCGAGCAAGTCCACGTCGACCTCAGGACTACCGCAGACCATGAGCTCCAGCTCCGGACCCGTGAAACACGACAGGAGCTTCGCTGGCACGACTGTCGAAATACCGCGATACAAGACTGCGACTTGCAAGTCGAACTCGTGCAGCCGGTAGCTCTCCACGAGATCCGCATACTCGCACCGGTTCGCGAACGTGACTGCAATGCTCTGTCCACTCGGCTTGAGCACGACGACGCGGTTGTCCGACGAGAGCGTCGTGAAGGTCTCAAGCACAATGTCTTCGAACATCTCCTCCGTGACTCCGAGCTTGTCGATCGTGCGCATCTTGTGCATCGAGTTGACGATCATCGAGTCGACGGCCGCGAGGTCCTCGATCTGGAGCTGCTCACCGACCAATTTCTTCCAGATCATCGCCGCGACGTTCAGCGACATATACTGCTTGCTACGGAGCGCCACGCCCATGAGCTTTCCGAGGAACTCGTACATATGTAGCGGTGTCGTGGTACTTGCTCCCGGGTTCAGCACCCACTTCTCGCGTCCAGCACCGACGTTGTGCTGCGAGTTGGACGTTGGCAGCAACAGCGGGAGCTGAGAGCTGTGCAACTCTTCGCAGTACTGCGCAAACGTTTCACGGTACGGACCTCCGGCATCCTGGGCGTTCTCTCCGAGGAACGTGACGTGGTAGAAATTATCAGGACGTCGGTAGTGCGCGCCACTCAGCGAGTTCAGCTGTCGGAAAGCCTGCGAGAAAAGCGTGTACCGCCCGTCCGTGTCGACTTTTCCCGTGCTGCGGTGTCGCATCGCCTTGGGTCGGTTCAGCGTCAGTTCCAGTGCCACGCTCTTCTCGTTCGTTCGCGCTAGTGCTTCGTCCCAGATGACTCGCTTCACGGGGTTGAAGATGCGGTGGCGCTGACTCGACACAAGATTGTAGAGCATCTGGGCCGGAGTAGATGTGGTAGATATCAAGGCAGAAGGAGGATGGAAGCCTACGAATGGCAGCACGCGGTGGATCGCTATGTTGAAATCCTGCAGCACCTTGAACCGCTTTGCGAGGCGCTCTTGCGAAACGCCCTTTCCTCTTGCGATTGCTGAGGATTTGACTCCATCATCCTCCGCGTCCTCTTGCTCTGGAGTTACACCCGTTGCGATTTCGAGAAGCACTGGCCACCGCACGAGTTCGTCCTCCTGGGGTGCAATTTCGCTCCAATTGGCTCGCAGCAGCTGCACGCCGCTGAACTGTCGATCTCCAGCAACCTTGTTGACATATTTCACGAGCTGCCTGTCATGGCGAGGCTCGGTGCAGAAGCCTCCAGCTCCACCGAGTTTAGTGATGTGCTCCTGGAACCGTTCGTGACCGATTGTCTCGAAGGAAAAGTGAGGAATCACATAGAACCGGTAGCCCCACACGTTCTCTTGTTCGGCTTTCATTGTTGCTGGGTCTGCCGCTGGGTAGTCATTGGCGAATGGAGACGACGAACCGTCACTATTGCGTCGAAGTCCCGCAGCTGGAGGCGCGAGTTCCTGATTCCAAAGTGAGTTCACGATTGACGATGACGATTGTCCGTCTGTAGTGGCATCGTAAATGATCTCGCCGACGTTGTCGTTCCCGCTCGCATCGCCCAGCGTAGTTCCTTCTCCTTCATCAAGTTTCCACCAGGCGAGCATCTGAGGAGCGATGTCCTGGGCCTTGTGCCGATACGCCACTTGCTGCCAGTTGGCTTCCGCCGGCTCGAAGATTTCGAAATGGAGCTCCTTCTCCGACATGCCTTCCGCATCAATCACTGACACAATCTGCCCGTCCACTGCTGTCGGCGTGTGCTTGAATGCGCGCTCTCCAAAGTTCCACACAAGTCCTTGAGCACCTTGTGGACCCAGCGTGGCGACAGGCGACAATCCATAGTGCGTCGTCAACTTCGAAAGATCAGTCGTTGATTGCGAGCTGCTTCGAGACCTGGAAGCACGCTTTCGCGGAGAAGATAAGAGAGAATCTGCTGACACGAGTGCTGTTGTATCGCTCGAATCGCGCTCAAGCAGCCAGCCGACCGCATCAACGGTGCTCGCAGCACCAGAGGACACGACAGCCTCGGTTGACGACTGCCGCGAGAACCCGATTGAGCACATCTCGGCAACCAACTGATCGAATTCATTCTGCGTGGTTTTTTCCTCACCCGCATCTGATGCACCATTTATTCCGCCACTTGCGCTTTCTGTACCACTGGCAGAGTTCAGCTTCGACTCTTGGATTCCGCCCCGTGCGACGAGCTGGCCATTGATGTAGAACAGCAATTCGCTCGTCTTGAGAGCGAGAGCGCAGCCAATCACATCGCCAGAGCGATAGAAGAAGTCGGGAGAGCTGAAGCTACCGTTGCTGCCATTGATGCTGCCACGAGGACTGCTGAGACCGTTCGTTTCCATGGCCGAGAAAGGCTTGAGTTCGACCGTGTTGCCCTGGAAGTGAGCGACACGTTGATGCGGCTCAATGCCAAACGAGTCGTCACTCTCGCCCACCACGAACTCGCCACTTGAAGGCACTGCGTGGGTCCACATCCAACCGACAGAGATCTTGCCGCTTGACAAAGGGTAGGCTTCGTAATACACGACACTCTCGTTCGACGATGTCAATGCGTTGACTGACGCGTTCAGCCGCACGGACACCAGCTCTTTCCCGGTGCGGTTCGTTGTAACCCACTTTTTCAAATTGGCTGGAATCGCAAACGATCGAGACGGAGAGCGCGGTGGAGACGGTGGGATCAAGAATGGCGACATCGGACGCAATTGGCTCCGAGGAGTTCCTGGGAGAGCTGGCGACTGGGGCGGTAGCAAATCTTGGTTGCTCATGGTGCCGAGACCCTTGGCATGACTCTTCAGCTGCTCCGCCTTTAAAGCGACATCCCACACGCGAAGATCGTAGAGATGTCCGCAGACCTGGCTTGATCCCCCAAGAAAGGAAACCGAGCTGAATGCGAATCGAGCACGATCCCATCGCGCACTGAAGCACAGATCTCCATTCTGGAACAGCAGTATCTTGGATCCAGCGAGCACAACAGTGAAGTGAAACCATTGATCGAATGCAAGCAGACCCGGGCTGGCCACCTCATTGTCCAAGGTGAGGTGCGTCGGCGATATCTGTCCTCCACGGTCGTTTGTGTACAGTGTGATGGACAGTAGTCCAGTGCGACTTATCGACACGTGAAGCGAGGTGCTTACGTCTGAACTCTTCAGACGGAACAGCTCGATCTGTGGACACCCACTGGCACCATCATCATTTGATGAGACAGACGTGATATGCACCCACGTCTCAAACGTGAGATCAGCATCGCGCAATGCGCCACCACTGCTCGGGTTGTTCAACCGGAGATTCAAAGACGCGTCTACAAGTCGCAAACTTCCATTGAACTTGCAAAGCTCTTGTTTGAATGCCAGACTTGACCTCACGGTCTCAGCAGATGGTTGGAAGGAGTACGAGAGCGTGTCGCCAGGAATCAGAACCGGGAGGTCTCGATATTCCGTGCGCGGGTGAAGTTGCACGTCAAAGCGTCCATTAAAGCCGCATCGATACACGTGCTGCTTGCCTGTGGCTCGCCAAATCACCCGGACGCCAGCCCCAGTTTGCTCGTTCCACGGCACGACTTCTTGGACAGTCCCGATACTCCCGACGCCACCATCTTCATCGCCAAATTCCCAATCTCGCGACCGAACAACGAGATCCCCAACGCGAACCAGGTCGTTGCGCTTCACGCTCTCAGACAGGAACAGCAGAGGATTCTTCAAGTGGTCTTGCTCCCCATTCAGTCCAGTAAAGCTGAAGCTGGCCAGTTCTGCCTCGTCATTTGATGTTGATGATTCGCCGCTGCCCTTGTGAAAATTCAAGCAGTCGTTCGTTCTCAGTTTCGAGCGTTTGTCGAACTTGATTTCAAGTGCAACCGCGCCTGGAATCTTGATCTCCTCACACCGATTGTTTGCCTTCGTCAGCGGATGCGAGCTTTCTCCTACGACGACCTCTGCGGACCGACGATCGTGGAACGCCAGCATCATGCTGACAGAGTCAACAATCTTGTTGTACCAGCTTGGAGAGATGCACAGTGGAAGCAAAGCCAATGAAGAAGCCGCGACTGCCCAGCCAAACACTTTGTCATCTACAGCCCCCGTTTTGGCGCCAACCATCAGAGAGTGTACTTCAAAACTGCTCAGAGAAAGAGCACTCTGGTCAGCAATGCCGCCGAGCTGCAACCCGATGTCGATGACGCCAGCGACGAGACCGTTCTTGCGAAGGACTAGCAGGCGGTTCTTGAAATCAAGCTGGAAGCAGACAGTGTCTCCTGCGCAAAGAGGACTCGCAGATACTCCAAGCTCGATAAGGTCGCACTTGACTGTGTCGAAAATGTAGATCTTGCCTTCTTCATTCCACTCGATGGCCAATCTTACATCATCTGCGGATTCAGCCTTTGCCCAAAGAGTAGCACTGAAAGGAGATGTCACTTTGGCCAAGAGGACTTGGAATTGGTGCAGTTCGGTGGCCTGGTGCTTTTCCGCTATCCATTCAAAGGATGTCGCCAGACTCTTCTCTTTGGATAGTGTCAGCAGTTGAGGCTGTCGCGGCTGCAGCGAAGTCGACTTCACCAGTTCTCGGAACCGCCCACTCTCGATCGCCACATCAATCGCAACGGCGCACTGGATGAGCATCTGCAAGTGATGAGACTTGGACGCGCTTCCTTCCTCTGCCTTGTACCGCACTCCGAGCTTCAAATGGACGAGAGCTCGCACACGCTCGACCAGTAGATGTGGGATTCCATGGAAGAGGATCGGATTCTGCGTCATGTTGATCACAACTTGCAGTACGTTGGGTGTTAGCTGCATGGGCAAATCTTCCAGGCTTGAAATCAAGGTCTCCAAGGTTTGAGCAGAGTAGAGAGTCTTGCTCAACTCGCGATCGTGCTTGGACAAATCTTCAGACAGCACACTCAGCACCCAGCAACACACGTTCAGGAGCAGCATCGCCGACTTTGAATCCGCTTCGAGTCGCTTCTTCGGTTCCGTCACCGCGTCTCTTTCGTTATCGAATACCCCAACCACAAACAGTTTGAAGCCCCAGTCGTTGTTGTCGGACTCGGAGTGGAAGTGAGCTTCGAACGAATCCGCCTTGACAATCAGTGGTGGTTGACCTCCGCATCCTGGCCAATTCAAAGTATCGCCACGACCTCCGTATGTCTGTTCTCCATACCTCTCGGACCGGTTCGAGCCGTCTTTGTAGAAGCACAACCACGAGTTTACGGGTTCGCTCTTCGAGTTCGTATCGCACGTGATGACGATTCGTTGTGCTCCTGGGATCGACACTTGCCAGTACTGATCTGTCTTGCTGTCATATGGATGCTTGCTTTCGATGACACGAAGGGCGCCACGCTCAAAAGGTAGCAGCTCTGTAGCATGGCTCAGCAAGTGCAAGCAGCGAGTCAGCGTGCGCTCCAGGAGAGCAGTGTTCCTTGAATCGCCAGCCAAGCGGTGCACAAAACTCTCCAACACCTCGAGTGTCTCAGCATCCGATTTCTTCGTTGCTTCGTCGCGGTGAAACAAGTGAGCCAGAAGAGCCAAGAACTCATTCTCGTCTCCAAAGTCGCTCAACTGAATTGCTCCCGCACTTGACTGGCAAGAGACAAATCCCACGATGGCTTCCCGGGCGTACTTGGTCGCGAGTGCGCGGTGCGAGTCGTACGCAAAGCTTTGGAAGCGATTGCACTGTCCTTTCAGACTCTCGAAGGCAAACTGGGAGAAGAAACTCGAAAGCGCGTCTTGCTCTTGGTTGCTCTCGTTCATTTCCAGCACCGAATGGTGCCCTTCCGTTCGAGAATCATCGACTCCCATCACCAGCAGATTTTCGTAACGCGTCAAACTGTCAATGGATGTAGCGTGAAGCTTGTCGGCGGATCGATGTCTCACCCATCCGTGCCGATCACCAGCGTTGCCTGACAGAAGTTCAAGCCAACCGTCTCCGTGGTTGATAGCACCAAACGCCTCTCCTGTTTGTAGCTCTCCAACGATTGTTCCTTTGCTTCGGTCTTCATAAATCTTCACACCTGCATCATCGATGATCGTGAACGTTTGTAGCTCTCGCAACGCTCCCAGTCCATTCGAGCTGAGAGACAATGGTGAGCGTAATTTGTCACTGGATGCAATTATCTGGCGGATTGGATCATCTTGCCAGTGGAGCAGTGCGTGATTTTCTTCGTCTCCAGTAGCTTCGTAGCCTTCGAACTCTTCAGGATACGGCGATCGCTGGTGCTTCATTTTCTCGTACAAGATCTCAAACAAATGGTACGAACGCTTGTCGAGTCGCTCCAAGGAGAGCAAGAGTGGCGCGATAGGCTTGAACTCAGCAGTGACTGTGAACTTCCAGCCCCAGTCCACGTTCGAAGCGTCCGTGCACCAAAACAGCGTGAACGAATCGCTGGGAATCACAAGAGGAGGTCTACCACCTGTACCTGGCCAATTCGCTGTGTTGTCTTCGCCAGAGTAGCGATAGGCGCCCCATCGATCGGTTAGCGTTCTGTCCTTGAAGAACGAGAGGTAATCGCAGTCTTTCTCGCTCCGGCACTGCGAATCAAATGTGACTGTCAGCATTGACGCACCGCTGAACGTCACTTCCATGTACTCGAGCACCGAATTCGTGTACGGATGCTTGGACTCAAACACCTGCGTCCGTGGGGTCGAGCAGGTGGGGCGTCCAACGCTGGGCTCATTCGCAATCTTCGCGAGCGGAGACACGAGCATCGCAAACTGGGAAACAATGTTGGAGTTCTTCTGCAGCTGAAAGAACGAGCTGATAGCCTTGAGGCACCGCGCACGAATGTCGTTCAGTGCATTTGCTGCCACGTGCGGAGGAACCTCGGGCGGATACGCCAGTGTTTCTTCAAACGCATGAGCAGTGAGTTTGAATCCCCACTCGATTGGATCTCGGGATGTCGACGGATCCGTGTGGAAATACACATCAACACTGGAAGCTGGGATGTGGAGTGGTGGGACACCACCAAAACCTGGAAATTTGTCGCCAAAGTACTTCTTTTCTCCCCAGTGCTCGCGAGAGTTGCTATCCACTGACGAGGACTTGCTAGCCCCTTCTCGTTCATCGCGCTTCAGGAACATCACGTAATCGTTGGGACCAGCAGTGCAAGACATCTCGTCAAAGTAGATCACAATTTCGTCGGCTCCACGAAAGTCGAGGGGGTACGTCACGTCTTCTGCGTTGCAGTACGGATGCTCACTCTCCAGAACCTCGACATGCTCTTTCCTTGTGATCTTGGACTTGTACTTTGCTCGGTTGTCGCTTGAACTGACGTTGACTTCCAGCACAGCTTTGAAGAATTCCTTGACGTCGTCCACGAACGGAGCCAAGCACGTGTGGAAATGCTCGAGCTCTTCAAGCTCCTCGTCCGCCAAATGCGCAATGTCACTCACTGGTACGTCGATCGGACGAGTCGTGTCGCAGTCAAAGAGAATCTGAGCAGTTCGTGCGCCATTTTTCAGTCGGAACTGGAGCAGATAGCCCGTCTCAACCGTCTCTTTCCCGTCAATGTTGACGCAGCACGTGACACGTCCACCGATCGTGATGCCGCCGTAGGTTCCGCCAAGTAACGCACAGGATGCGATCACTTTTCTCAAGGTTATGACGTCTCCAGCAGAAGAATTAAACGCCTTGAGCTCTGCTGTTGATTTGGAGATGAGCCGAGCGATGAGCTCGTTCCAGTTGAAGTGGCCGGCTAGGCTCCGCAGCAGCGATATGTACCCGGTGACGAGACTCTTCGCTTCTTGTGCAGATCGGCGCAGCTCCAAAACACCTGCGTCATCACTGTCGACTGGATCTTCCGACACACTCTTTTGGGTAGCGTCATCTTCAGAGTACAACTTCCAAACGTTCAGGTACTCGCCGATCTCAAGGAGTAGATGTTCAGTCAAGTCCGTCTCGAGCCGAGGGAACACCCTTTTAAGCTGCACCGCAGCAACTTCAGGAGAGAGGTACTCGACCAGTTCGTGCAGGATGGCAATGCTGGCACATCGCTGCATCGTCGCGATTCGCCCATCGAGAGCTGCGAAGAGAAGGTTCCCGATGTTCTCCGGCGACCCAATCAGCGAGCGACCAAACTGCGTTTCGCAGCACGTCTGCAGCGAGCTGAGAGTGTGCAACGCTCTTTCACTTGGCAGTGCGGCTGGCGAAATCTCGGAGCCAGGGCAAGTTCCTTGAATTTCTGAAACGATGTCACTTTCCAACATTGCGAAATCACAGACCTTTGGCTGGTAAATCGTGCATCTTGCCGCTGGCTCATCAAGAACTCTGCACGGTGGTTCGCCAAAGTAGAAAGGGAACGGATTCAGTGACAATCGAGGCGGTTGACCATCAGCGGTGGTATTCGGTGGATACTCTGGCACCGCCAAAAGCCGAAAGCCCCAGCCGTTCGAGACGCCTTCGTTGTGGAAGTACACCAGGAAACGATCAGACGGGATGTCCACCGAGTTCGGAACGGACATGTTCAGTCCCACTCGAGAGTTTCTCCGCCCACGTGCACGCTGGCTTTGCGCACCAGGGAAGTTTCGCTCATGATCGTGGTATTTGCCGGAATACCGCTCTTCTCCCCAGAACTCGCTGCATCGCGCGTTCTTGTAGAAGCGAACATAGCCGAACGACTGATCGATGTCACACAACGGGTCGAATGTCACTCGAATCCTCGAAGCGCCAGGGATATGAACTGGCCAGTACTGGTCCACAGCATCTGGGTACGGATGAACCGACTCGACGATCTTGGACTCCGACGCGTTCACATTCCCGTGCATGAGCAGGAAAGGGTCGAGCAAGTGGTGCGAAGCCATGACGCCATTTACGAAAAACTTCATCGTGTCTTCCTCTTGAACAACCGCGACGTGCGACCACTCGTTTGCGTCCAGCTCATAGTTGCTGTTGTACACGCATTTTCTATCTCCGCCGCTTGAGATCTTGTAGCTGAGCTGTCGCTGGTCGTTGAGAAAGAGCCCGAAGCTTGACCAAGGGGCTGCGAACGCAGTCTCTTTCAGTATGGTCTTGTTGCCTTTGTAGAAAATCACCCCTCCGACGCCTTGATCGACAAGCAGCACTTCGTGGATCCCAGCTTTCGGGTCAAACACGTACTCCCCCACTGCATTGTTGCTCCAGCGAACTTCAATCTTGGTCGGATGAACAATTGCGGAAACAACACCGGCATCCTTGTCGCCTCCGTCGTCATCTTCGGTTCCTTCTTTCCAGTCCGGGCCGCGTCGCACTTCATCGCCGACTTTCAGAGCGTACACGTTGTTTTCACCGTGCACGTACACCCACAACATGATCGAGTGATTCCAGCTCACACGATTCTTCTCCAAACAGGGTGCAGTGAGACCCGGAGCTCCATCTGGGAGGTAGTGCTGCTGAGACGTGCTTGAGAACAGCGCCTGAACCCCACCAGCCACGGTAGGACTCGTCAAAGCAGAGGCATTTGTCAGTGCCACTACTCCTTCCAGCTGCAAGCCAACTGCAGTAAACAGTTGGCGCTGAAATGCGGTCGCATCGAAAAGATCTTCATTGCCATCTTGCTGATCACTAGCTTCCGAAGTCGATCCCGATTTTCCAACCACAAATCGCGCGAGGAAGATGCCCAGCACTGACTGCGCAGCTCGCCGGATCTGGACTACGTCTGTCGACAGCAGGCGTAGCACTTGCGTCAGAATGCGGCTCTCATGCAGAAGGTACGAATCCTCGACATTGTAATCAAGAGCGCACGATTTGAGAGTTGCAACGATCAACGGGCAGCTGGTGTTGTCAAGGGGGATCGAGTTCAGCACGCTTGCAAACTCTTTGAGGCACTTTCCAAAGGCTTCAGTCACATGATGGCGCAGCGATTGTTGGCATCCGCTCAGCTTCGCGGCGAAATGAACCACCGCTGGAACCGAGTTCGGTGACACGCTTGCTGCAGAAATCTGCACCATTTTCTTCAGCGTCACTGCAAACGACTCAACCAAAGTAGCTTTTACTTGGAGACTGGGGCAGCTTCCCCAAGTGTCGACGAAGAGATCCATCCCGAACGCGCGGCTTCGTGCTCGAACATTCCGCGTTTCAATAACACGACGGAGCTCGTCGATGTCCGCATCGCTCTGGATAAACTCAAGAACTTGTTCAGTCACTGATTTCGTCTGGCCGCCTCTCATTCGTTCGCTCGAGTTGCGCCGATACTGGAACAAGCTACGGAGCTCAGTCGCCGCTTGCAGCTCATCCAGCAAGTTGTACCACTTGTCGATGGCTGATTCAGAAGTCCCCATCTTTCCAATCGCGTGGCCGTATTTTGCCAAAAGCCCCCATCTCCGCTTCGCACTGCTGATGTACGAAAATGAAGCTGGCGTCAGCTCCAACAGGAATCGCGCACGTTCCATGACGTTGTCGCACAAAATCTGCAACGATTCTTCCGATATCCCCTTGAAAGCTGAAGGCTGGCGACGCAGTTTACGAGATCCTTGTCGCTGCATTCCTGCATCAGCTGCATCTCCAAGATGAAACCAGTCTCGCATCTTCTGCGCGTTCTTCCATCCTCGAAGCAGCTGGTCAGAGACGTCATTTCGCAAGTCTTCCGCGAACGCATAGGCGTCCATTCCCCACATGTTGTGATGCAAAATCGCCGCTGCCACTGCGCGCACTGCACTGTTGATGTTCTGGTTCGCGCTTGGTTCGGACGTGCTGCTCGAAAAAGATGTGCGCTGACGATGCATTCCGTTTCGATTCATCAAGGCATTCACCACTTTCTCTGCGTGCGAGTTCACGGGCGGATTCGCAAAATCCTTCAGCAGCTGAAGCACGTTCGTGTTTTGGTTTTGGTCGGAGCAAACTCCACCTTTCACCAGGTCGCTCTGCAAGAATCGCTCGTTCAAGAGTTCGACTTCATCGATCGGAGAAAACGCGGTTGCATCAACAAAGATCTTCATGCTCTCATCAAGCACCTGCACGATAGCTTCGGTTAAAAACACGAGCCAGTGGCGCTTTACGGACGTCTTCTTCTTCAGGATCTCCCCTCGTGCAGTAAACTTGAAGCCCCAATCTGTGTTTGATTGGTCCGAGTGGAACGCCACAAAGCAGTGGTCGCTCTCGATGATGAGCGGTGGATTCGAACCAACACCTGGCCAATTGTACTCTGAATCGCGGCCAGAGTATTTATCCTCACCATAAATCTCCTGCTTCAGCTGGTCTTTGTAGAACGTGACGTAGTCGTAATTGGTTTCAGTTCGGCTCCTGGCGTCGAACGTCACGATGATTCTGGTTGCACCAGAGATTCGAAGCTCTTGCAGTGTGTCTTGGTTGTTCTCGTACTCATGTGCAGACTCCATGATCTCCAATCTCGACTCTGCGACGACACTCTCGACCGTTTTCTGTTTTGCCGCGGGGTCAATCATGGTTCCAATTGTCTCCATCGCCTTCAGCAGTGACGACATCTTCTGAGCGTTCTCTTTCAAGAAATCCAATTGCGCGTTGTGAATGCTCGAGCGGTCACCATCCTTTGCTCCCGTCGTCGCGAAAAATAAATCGAGACTTCGCAAAAACACCAATCCGCTTGACAACAGCATTGGCGATAACACGCCGAAGTAGCTTCTGCGCAGAAATTTCTCAGCGCGTGTCCACACCTTTCTGCTTGATATAGTCGGAACGATCGCGGCAACAAAGGAGCAGATGTCGTCACATCCGTCGCAGAGTGTGCGGTACAGCGACAACACTGAGAGAGACTGCTCCATGGTGAAGTTCTTCTTTACGCCCATGGACAAGAACAGGCTCTGCGACACACTGTTGATCAGCAGTGTCAGCTCCACCAAGGCATCTTCGTTATTCAAAGCAGACGCGCCTGGAAGGGAATCACCCTGAGCAAAGATGTTCTCGAGCTTCTGCTTCTGGATAGCGACCGCGTACCCGATCAGCTTCTTAAAAGTCTCAAAAGTCTCCGTTGATTCGAAAATTGCGAGCTGCAAGTCGCCCACACGATTGCTCAGATGACCAATCAAACGCCCAACGATCTTGAGCTCTGTCACACTGACGAGTCCGCCTTTCCACAGCTTCAGATATTTCAGCACTCCTTCAAACTGCTTCACCACGTTGGGATGGAAGATGTACGTGCAGGTTGCGTACAGGTCCAAGGCTTTGGAGATGACTTCAAGCCTGGAACGTTCGTGCTGCTCCCCATGACCCACCAAGGTGTTTGTACCATTGTGCGAGTCTGGTAGCGCAGGTCCGTCACCTCGTTCAGCACTCGACGCATGAAGTAGCCCATTTAGAAGCGGTGAAAGGTCTGCACGGAGTACCTTCAGAGTCTCGCCATCGTGCTTGTCGCGTTGCACTCGAAGCAGCAACGTCACATTCGCGTTCAATATGCTGATGCACGCTTGCAAGCAGAAACTCTGAACGATTGACGCCGCGTTTGCTTGAAATGACTCCGCGTACTGTTTGATCAGCTTGAGCAGCACCGTGAAGCTTGTCTCTCCGAGATCCGCCACAAACGGAACAACTGTTGGCCCACACGCGTTGTTGGAGCTCAGCACTGTCGACCACTCACTCGGCTCACTTGCCTCAGCATTCTCAGACAAGAATCCGAGAATGCGGGCTTCAATCGAGATCTCGAATGGCAAGCTGGATCCAGCTGACATCTGATCGCCTCTCTCGTGTTCCCCTGATGCGTCAATTTGTCGACTCGCTTGATCAAGAACTTGCGATGCTGGTGTTCTGTGGGACAGCGAGATGCGTTTTCCAGGGTTTCGGAAATACGCAAGACTCCCTTTTGAGCTGTCAAGTGTCCACACCAAATTGTTTTTCGCATCAAAGCAAAGGAGGCGTCCGGGAAGCACGTGCTCATGACATCTGGGGAGCTTGGTCGCTGTGTCTTTTTTGCCACTGAAAGGTTCTTCGATGAATGCACCTTTCTCGCAATCGACCATCACGCAGTGCGATTTCTCAGATAGCTGGTTGGCAGGCGGCACCACAATCCCGAGCCATTTTCCGTTCGTGTAGATCGCTGGGAGCGCGAAATCATCATCCGGGACGTTCAGCTCTGCACTCAAAAATGAGAGAAAGTAGCTCACAAACCGCGGACACTGGAGAAGGTTGATGTCGATCGCAAACGACTTGACGAATTCGATGTTCAGGGAGCCGTTCGAACCGGTTCTTGGAGCGAAGACTTGGACATTGAAGCGATCCGCACTCATTTCAACCTCGTAGATGTGCAATCCTTCGGTGGCGTAGGTGATGAACGACTTCAACGTTGGAGATCGAGCAGATGAGCCATCGCCGTTGAGCGTATGAATTCCAATGACGCTCAAGTCCTGCGGAGATACTCGAAGCAGTCTTCGTGACGCTCTCGACTGTTTTTTCTGCTTCACGTTTCCGCTGGTGATGGTGTCGCTGTCAGAGCACAAGAAGCTCAAGTAGAGAGAGTCACCGCAAAGCACCATGCTCGAAGCATAGGCGTTTGACCCTTTTTCCTCGACTTCTGAAATCTGGTCTCCAACTCGAAAGTTGTGGCAGCTTATCTCTTCGTCGCCTTCAGCTGAGTAGAAAACGATCAGCTCTGTGCTGTCCGAGATCTCTGACGACTTGCTCGTTCCCGCAAGTAGGTCAACGAACATCTGCTCGGAAAGTGTCAGCAATGATTCCTCAGCGTCTTGCGCACTTGTCGATGCGACCTGGAACTTTCGTCGAAGCCGATCCATGCCTTCCTCTTGTAGAACTTCAAAATCGCCATAGAACGCAGACAACACGCGCATCGAGTCGTCTATGATGTTCAAATCTTCCGCTTCTCCTTCCAACTGCAAACGAAGGAGCTCGAATGGATCTTCGTCGCGGACGATGATTCTCTTCTCGACACCATTCACGGAAAACAAGACGAACAACCGACGCGGAAGAAAGGCTGAGATCAAGTCGTTCAAATCGCCAGTTGCCAGAACATCTTGGACGTTCTTTCCAGGAGAGTCGCCTTCTGCTGCTTTGGTCTTCAATAGCTCTCTTGATACGACGTCTGTGACAATTCTGCCGGAGCCGCAAAGAGCTGCGCGGAATACTCGTTGGCGCTCGAAGCTTTGAGTATACTGCGACGGCCCACTTTCAGCGTACACTCTTCCAGCAATCGTGAAGTTCAAGCCCATTCCAATTTTCAGCAAACCGGTCTGCAAGCTCCACGTGTACACAAAGCTTCCGTCAGTCGCAATCGACTCCGATCCCGGTAGCTTGTCGCTTTCTGGAGAGTCGTTTTTCGATGCAACCAACTTGATCGGGAATTGCTTGACGAGGGTGTTCTCTTCTAGTGTCCCAAGAGCATAGTCGATTCGATATGACTCCAATCTAGTCACCATGACGTCAACCCACGTTGCAAAGGTGCGATCGCGCAGCAGCTCATTGCTTGTCGCCGAGCCGGACCCAAGCAAGAACCCCTCCGTGAAGTCCAGTAGTAAGCTGACACGACCACTGCTGACACCAACCGCAAGCAGAAGCAAAAGTGTCACTTGGCGCTGAGACGCTGGTAAGTCTTCATCTTGTGCATCCAAGATACTTCGACAAAAATCGTGCGTGTCGGTAATCAGCGTTTGCTCAGCTGGTGTCAACGATCCACTCTGCAGCGCAAACGCCGGGAAATCCAGAAGCGTCTGCACGATCGTCAGCACGCTGCTCTCAAACAGTCGCGGCAACGCTTTTCGGAACTCACGCAACATCTCAAGCTGGACGCGAAATGATGTCACAGAGAACACACCAGCGGGTGATCCATCCCAACCGGAAAGGTGATTCGCGCTCGATCTCGCTGATGCCAATGTAGCAGCATCAACATCTTGATTGGTCACGTCACTAGTTTCAATGCGTGGCTCATGCGCGCTTTGCAGCCGTTCTGCAAGTTGGGCAAAGTAGTGATCGACGATGTCCACGCGCTGCTTCCTCAGACGCTCACTTGCACGGCTCTCGGCAGATTCGCGCGAAAGGATTTTGTCCGTCATTTCAGCCGCCAACACACTCGAGACCTGGTCGCTCTCCACTCCGATACTGCCATGCTGGTGTGTCGATGGCGCCTCACTGCTTCCGTTTGAAGTCGACAGCGAGGAACTTCTTCTTTTCGTGCCAGCGACCTGCGGTTTGCGGCGCTTGCTGAAGAGCTTGATCCGCGCGAGGTCGGCCACTTGCTCGAGCTCGTCCATGGGCACGCCGTTCACACCAGAGATGAGCTGCACGTCGTTCGGCTCAGCGTCCTTCTCCCCCGTCGCGCTCTTGGCCGCGCTGATTTCCTGGTACTTCTCGGCGACAAAGGCTTCGTCGTGGAGCAGCGTGAACGGTACGCCCTCGCGCCACGCGCGACGGAAGGCATCCGCATCGTTCGCCGCAGCTGAAGCACTGCTGCCGAGCGACGACGCCTGCGCTCCCATTCACTTCTGTCCCCTCGCTTGCTCTCTCCTTCTCGTCGTCTTTGCTTGAACTGCAAATGGAAATCTTCTGAGTTGAAGAACAAATGTGGATCATATTTGTGTTCAGTTTTCATTTCTGGTAGTTTTGACCAGGTTAGGATTTACCTTGCAATGTATCGGAAACCTGGTTAATATTGGGGCCAAGTCATTCATAAAACCTAACCGCTCTAGATTCTTGAATTTTATATTTTTTTACTGATATTGGAGGACCTAACGGGTTTTGCCAATTAATGCACCCATGCCAAAAAATCCCCTTTGTAAGTTTTGAGAGATAATACTGTACGTTTCCAATTACATATCCGTGCACTACAGCACTGTTTCTGACAGTTCGGTTGAGCTCGGCTCGTTCTGCAAGCTGGCACTCGCGCCTGCGCGTTTCTTGCCAACCAGTCGTTGCAGCTGTTCTGCTCCAATTGATCTGCTCTGTGCGATGTCTGTATTTATTGCAGCACACCGAGTATTGCATTCATTCGAGCTCCATTACAAATTTGCCATCCTGATGCCTATCCGACGCGTTGCGAAGACGATTGCGGAGAAGAAGGAAGTGCTCGACTGGATTGAAGCGCATGGCGGCGGCGTGCCAGCACGCGCTCTCAATTACTTCCAGAACGAGAAAGGCTGGAAGATCTCAGGAGCACAAATTCGGTACTGGCGGAAGAACCGAGTCGCGATTCGCAACGCCCAGTTTCTCCAGCTGCGTCTCAAGAGCGGCGGTGCCAAGCCCACGCTCGGCGAGATAGAGGACCTCCTATTCGATCAGATACTGTACTTGAGCTCCAACAAAGAAAAAGTCTCACGTCAGTGGATTCAAACGCCGGCGAGAGAGTTGGTCAAGGACGAGCTCGAGAACAGCGCGTTCACGGCATCAGGCAAGTGACTGAGCGGCTTCATGAGTCGGTATGGACTCTCACTGCTTCGCACTACGAATCTCACGGTTTTTATCTGACGAAGAGCTGACGGACAGAGCCGCGAGTTTCACGGGGTACCTCGCCGAACAAAAAGCAACCTTCAATCTCGCGCGCACAGTTCTGATGGACGAGTCATGTAACCGAGCACGTCAATGCTCGCGTTACGCGGCACAGTACACAGAGTGAGGAAGCGTGTGTGGACACCTTCTCTCAAGGACTCGTGCGTTGCGTGTGTTGCCTGCTTTCCGCAGTGCAACTCGATATGCTGATTGGCTCCCCTGAGCACAATCTGAAGGGCCTTAGAACTGAGTCTTTAAAGGCAAAAGTCAAACTGTTTATTTGTATGGGGAAGTACCCCCTGTGTGGTTACTTTGGCTATCTTGATGTAACTATAAATGCATACAAATCTGAAGTAGTTTGCAGAGCCAGCGTGCAACGAATGGCTCTGAAACACCCTTTGTAAACTATCCATCTAATTGGTCTAAATGGTTGTTGTTTGTTTGTTTCTATCCAATCAGGGAAGCCGTCTGTGACTGGCTTCTTCTGACTGCACTGATAGGGTGTGCCTAGGTACGGCGAACCTTTGACTCGACCTTAAAGCAATTGCGCGTACTTACGTACTGCATACATGGTTAAGTTGCCGCGGTACAACTTAACGTGTAACGCCCCGTTACAAGTCGCCCGTGTATATTGAAGACCCCGCAGAGATACAGTCGACGTTACAGGTACACGTCACGTCGTGCTCCGCTCCACTGACCCACCCGTGGCCCGAAATTTAAAATTCTCGATTTGGGCTTCTTCAACGCCATTTAGGCGCTACAGCACCGTAAGAAATATTCGAGATCGTCTGTTGGTGTATACTATAGAGGAACCGTTCGCTGAACTAAAGGGAGCGAAGATCGGTCAAAATCGCAATTTAAAATGAGTCAAATACTACTTCTTAAACGGTAATTTCGACCGACAACAGAAGATTGCGATACAAACGGTCGAATCATCGTCACGTGTTTGTCCAAGAATGCATATTAAGCCCTGCAAAAAAGTGGTCCACGCTTTTTGACATATTTATTAAATTAAACACATATGTTTAATTTAATATGTATACCGTCTCGTACCCACTTTGAATGTGGGGCGTTCCATAATTGTCATTTCTAAGCCGCTCCACTGTTGCAAATATGGAGCGCTCCACCTGTACGCGAAGCGTCGTCGGGCGTCATCGAAGTTTATAACACACTCACACGCATGGAGCTGCTCGACCCCATGACACCGTGAGCTTGCTCACTCACTCGTTCGCTCGTGTCTCGATATCCGATGCACACACTCAAGGAAAGATGCAGAGCAACGAGATGAACGACATGCTGCTGACGGTGGACTCGGCGTGGCTCTGCGCGGCCGAGCTGGACGTCGAGCGCGAGGAGTTGGAGCGCCGCGAAGCCATCGCGCGCCGCCAGCGGCACCAGATCCGCGGCAAGTACGAGCTCGAGAGCACGAGCACGCAGCTGGACCTCGAGCTCAGGAACTTCCAGCTCGAGCGGAGACAGAAGGCTGCCAAGGTGTACAGAGAGCAGTCGCTCGCGCCGCCTCAGAGTCGAGTCAACAGGAACCAACTGGCGTCACCTCCTGCAGCAGCAGCAAACGCTGTCAAAGACAGTAGCACAGTCGCCAAGCAGAAGACGAAGAAGAAAGCGAGCGTGTACGCGATGGAGAACGTCCGCCTTGCGATGCTCATGCATGACAAGGCCCTGCAGGAGCGTATCAAAATGTACGCTTGCATGTTGGTCTACGGTTCTTGTTGGCTATGGTGCGTTCGTTCTGTGTGGCTAATGCCATGTGTGATGTTGCCAGAAAGAAGCGCCGCCCGCGCGTAGTCAACGACATGCTGACGCTCGAGAAGCGCTACGCTGCTGTAAGCCCTCAATTCTAGCTCTATGGACGGTGTGAGCGTCAGCTGTGACTGTGACGTTTACTGGGTATGTTTGCGTAGAGTGCGAGACGATTGCAGCACTGGTGGCGCTCGTGCCAGCGGCGGTGGTTCTGGAAATCGTTTTTCAAGAAAGTGCAGGCAAGCGTGCAGATCCAGCGCATGGCACGTGGGATGCTCTGTCGCGGGTGGGTGCGCATGTGGCACGTCAACCGCACGTACCGCGCCACGCGTCTCCAAGCGGCGTTCCGAGGGTTTTACATGCGCACGAAAGTGATCACGACGTGGAAGCAGTGGGAGTTCGTCAACGCCACGAAGATCCAATCGGTTGTGCGCGGCCACTTTGCGAGGGAGCGCTTTACGCGTCACAAGTGCTTCGTCGCAGCGCTGCACATTCAGATGCTCTGGCGTGGGTATGCGTCTCGAAAGCAGTCTGACTTGCGCTGGCTGGTGGACAAGGCGGTAAATCTGCAGCGATTCGTTCGAGGCGTGCGCGCTAGGAAGTTGGTTCGTAAGCACCAGGTCGTGGTCCACTGTGCAGCAATGCAGATCCAGCGCATGTTTCGTGGCATGCAGGCACGCGCGGTCGTCAACATGCTGCTTCGTGACCGCGAGACGAGGAACCGGCAGGAGCTCATGCGCGTGCTTGAGGTTGAAGAAGAGTGGCACCGCATTCAGCGAGATAAGATGCAGAAGCGCTTGGACCGACTGCAGCTACACCGAGAGTATGTGTCAAATCGCTCTATCGTCAACGGCGGTTGTCGAATGAATGAGCTGTTTGCTTGGCGATACTGATGACTATGTCTTCTTGAACAGAGTGTGTGAGCTGGAAGAGCAGTATTATCGGAATCACGAGCAGATCAGCGATGTAAGCGCCTCAGTTTGACCTACATCCTGGAACTCTGAGCCTAAGCTGTCTGTTCATCTCATGAACCTGACTGTATGTCTACTAGATGGAGAGCATTTACCTCGACATGCAGACCCAGCGGCTCCGCGTTTCTCCGCGAGCGATTGAACAGGGCTGGGTAGAGGAAATGGAGGAGAAGATGAACTTGCAACGCGCAGCGATCACGCAACTGAAAATCAACACGATCTTCACCCTCGGGCTCGAGTTCAAGCAGAAGGAACAGTCGCTCCTGGAATTCCAGCAGCGCATTCGCGAGTTGGAGGAAAAGCGGCGCAAGGTGAGAGAAGATCACGTAAAATGGAGAAAAAGGGATCATTGGTGAGCTTGGGGTGGGGACTGATCCGAGAACTTGGTTGAATTTGCACATGCATGGTAGTTTGAAATCTGGCGCGACGACGAGTTTCTCGATTACTGGGAGGTACGAGGTTCTTAGCTGCTTGTTGGTCTGTATGATGTGGAACGTGGCACTAATCTCAACTTTGCGTTACGTTCAAAATCTGTTCATCTGGTTATCTCGTTTGCGCAGCGCGAGTGCCTCCATCAGTACGAGCTGAAAGTGGCGGAGAAACGAAGAAACGTAGCTGAGCAACGGCGCAAGTGGGCGATTCAGCGCTTCCACAACAACGGGAAGTCCGACCGACGGTGGAAATGCGGCAAGTGGAGCGCCGAAGTGCTCGTACAGGCAAAGAAAAAGGAGATTTTCTGCGTCGCGAATACCGAGTTGCTCGCAGACATTCAGAGCAAGTGGCGAAAGCACCTGGAAGGTGAGAAACCAAAGAGCAACGACGTGAAGGACACGATTCGAGAGGTGGACGAACTAGCGAACCAGGTGGCGCTGGTTGCGACGCAGGCGCAGATCGAGCAGACGAAGGCGATCTTCGATCCAGTCTTCCAAGATATCGAGAAATCGTATCTGCAAGTGCAGAACCAGCAGCGCAGGCACGGCAAGAAGCGACAAGCGATTCGAACGCGTGAGCTAAACCTGCGTGCGAAGGTGAACGAGAGTCTCAGTGACAAACAGGCAAATGTGAGCCTGAAGCTTGTAAAGAAGGATGCAGGGAACGATCAGAGCCGAGAGCAACGGAAGCGTCAGCTGGTCCAGGCTGCGAAGATCCCGTGGCAGCTTCTCGATCAGTTGGCGGCCGAGAGAAGGAAGCTCGAAGAGGAGAAGGCCATGTTCAAAGTCTGGGGGAAATCCCACGTCGCCTTGAAGCAGCGTCGCTCAAGTGATAACGTGAAAGATAATGGCACCGCGCTGTCATAAATACTGTGACGTTGATGGTTTTGCGTGGGTTGTAGTGCGCTTCGTACTACGTGCTGCCTACACACCTTTGGTGGAAAATGGTTAAACGGCTGGCTGCGACTTGCGGCGCGCTTTCTTCGCCTCATCCGTCTCGTCCTGATCAAAATCATCGTCGTACTCGTTCTCTTCGTCTTTTGCTGCAGTAGTGATAGTCGGTTTTTGCTCGGGTGCTGCAGCTCGTGGTGTTGTCTTTGCCTTTGGCTTCGACTCCTCTTCCTGATTGCTGTGAGGCGTCGATGGTTTGACAGTATTATGGGGTGTTGCTGGCGATGGAGTAGCTTGTTCAGTTGAAGTCTGGTTCGGTATTGGCTGACTTGCAGGTTTTACTGATGCAACTTCCGGCTGCTTCGGAGTGCTAGACGAATATGCAGTTGCGTCGGCAGCTGCCTTGGTTACTGGCGCTTCGCTCTTCGCCTCTGGCTTGGCTGGAGCTGTTTTCACAGGCTGCTCTTCATTGATATCTGAACGATTCGGACTCGAGCTCCCGTTCGTCTTTGCAGTTGGAGTGTTTGGTCTTGATGCCGTCCTGAGTTTGCTCCCAGATTGCTTTACCTTTGCTATCCAGCTCTCGAGCTCTTTCATGAGCTCCTCACTCTTCTCCAGCTTGTCCACCCCCTTTTCAGCTCCTATAGTGAGACACATCAAAGCCAAGCATTGTGTGAGCAAGTTCACTTCACATCGTATGATAAGCTGAGCAGTGAATTGAAAGCGTACCGAACGCGAGCGCGTAGAGCTTCTTGAGATTCGCTATTTCTGCTTCCGGCTTCCCTTTCTTCTTTTCGCCAGCGGCCGACGTGATCTCAAGAAGCGACTGGTACTTCTCAATCTGCTCCTGCAGCTCGCTCAGCTCGTCTTCCTTCGAGTTCATCCGATCTGTTACCCACACTACCAAGCAAGACAAGATAGATCATGTGAGTGCCATCATGCTTCAGCAATAGATCATGAGGATAGACAACGTACCATAGCCATCCCGGATTCGCTCAATCTCTTGCTCCTTTTCGTTGTTCTCAGTGAAGAGCTGCTCTTCTTTCTGGCGCGCAGAATCGCGTTCTTCAGTGACGACCTGCAGCTGCAGTTGCATCTCCTCTTCTGTTTCTTCGAGCGACGCGATCTTCTGGAGCAGCGACTGTCGCTCCTGTTCTGACTCCAAGAGCTTCGCCTCTGCTTCCTTTTGTTTGAGTTCAAAAGCCTGCACTTTCGTCTCCATCTTTTCGATTTCAGCCAGACAGCGCAGCTCCTTCGTCTGCACTTCTAGCAGCAGCTTCTCGCCTGCGTCGGCGTTCACTGCCGCGGTACTTGCCGCAGCTGAGGCAGCAGCAGCCAAGATGTTAGCCTCGGTGTCTTTCAACTTCCTCTTCCAAGCCCCAACTTCTTCGTGCATCGCCTTCAGCTGAGTTTCAAGCTCAGAGCTCGTGGATTTGAGCTTAGCTTCATTCACAGCCGCCAGCTCGATGCTCTTCTTCAGCTGCTCCTTCTCAGCTTGGAGCGTCTCAATTGTCGCTTCGAATGCCTTCTGCTTCTGCTTCATGTTCTCCTCCAGCGCTTTCTCCTTCTCGCCCATAAGCACGCGATTCTGCTGCAATTGCGCGTGCAATTGGGCACCAAAGGCCTCTTGCTCCTGTCGCATCTGCTCCGAAGTCTCGAGTTTCCGCTTAAACTCCTCCACCTGCACGTTCGCAGACATCAATTCTCCATACATGCTCGCGATCTTGGACTCCTGGTGACCTTCCTGCTGGTCGCGGTTCTGCAATTGGGACTGCAATGTACTGCAGAGCTTCTCGAGGTCGAGCTTCGACTGCTCGAGCGCTAACATCGTCTTCTTCTGTTCAGATTGCTGGAGTGTTAGCGTCTGGATCGTGTGATTCTGCTCGCCGAGCCTCACTTCCAGTGCCTCGTTCTTCTTCTTCACCTCGTCGATTATCGCGATAGCCTGCTGAAGCTCTTTCTGAAGCTTCTCATTCTTCGTCTTCTCTTCGCTGGACTTCTTGACTTCCGACTGAAGATCCTGCTGCAGCTGGGCTTGGGCTTGCTTCAGATCCTTCACTTCCTTCTCAAAATCCCCACACTTTCTCTTCACAGCCACGAGTTCTTCCCCTAAGTTTGTCAGCTCTTCCTGTTTCTCTCGCTCGACGTCCTTTGCCTTCTCCCACGAGGCCTTGGCGTCTTCCAAGAGCAATGACGCAGTCGCAGACAGCTGCTGAAGCAAAGCGATCGCATTCGCACCGAGCGCCTCCAGATTTTTCACGAGAGCGTCACCCTCGATCGCTTCTTGACCCAGCAGCTCAACCTGAAAAAGGGGCAGATCGTTCCACTCGACGCACGTGATCTTAATGTATCGGCCGACAACGCTCGCTTGCGACTGCTGCTTGCTGCTGTCAAGGGTGATCGTCTTGATGGTCACAGCGTCCGAGTTCGCCTCAAAATCGCCCAGCGGGTGCCAGTCTTTCCCATTCAGACTCGTCGTGACGCGAATCTTCTTCACCCAGCAATCTCGAAGCTTCTTCTCGTCTCCAGCCTTCGATTCATCCTTTGATGGCTCTAGTGAAGAGGGATCAGGACTTTCAGCATCACTTCCTGCAACAGTACGTGGCGTTGTTCCTGACTTTGCCTCAGACTCGGCGTTATTACTCGCTGATGGTGCAGGAGTCGAAGCTACGCTTATCGGTGTGGCCGGACGGTGCTGAACAGTGTGCTCCATGGCAATCAGAGCAAAGTAGCTCAGGAATTTGAGCGTGTCGGTTGGCTCTTTGCCTGCCAGGATGTTGGACGCCGTCGCTGCGATGATCACACTCGGTTCACCAGGTACTGCTGACTCGCCTTCGTGTCGCTTCCTGTACATCTCCTGAACAAAGTCGAGGATCTTGGTCAAGTAGTCAGCGCGCTCAGTCTTGGAGACCAACTGCGAGTAGTCCTTCTCGCTGGCACTGAAGAGCTGTGCGGCAAAGCCCGTGTTCTGGATGATCATGGAGATGACGTCGTGGAGAAATCGCACGGGAGGTCTTGCGAAGAGCTTGGCTGGGATCACGGTCGTCTTCAGCAGGTCGATCCACGAGATGACGTTGCCCAGGATCTCGTGCGTCGACTCGTGCTCGCCAGATACCTCATCCAGCTTGTGTTTACTCAGCTCCTTCTGCAGGTCCTCGGTGGATTTCAACACAAAAGTGCTCACCACGCTCTCTGCCCCCAACTTGCTTTCTCCTTCAGCAGAGCCTTTCACACTGCTCGACGGATGCGGAACCCCAGCAGTGCCGTTGAAACAACCGCCTTTGATATGAATTGAGTGGAAGAACCGCGGGAGCTCCAAGTCGACCAGCAGCGACGGCGCCTGATCCTGTTCGTCTGGGATCCAGTACTGAGCACTGTTCATCCGCGTATTCTTGGCGTCGGGCTTCTTAGAGGATACCACCAAACTCTCATCGTAGATCAGCTTGGCTTCCATCCCCAAAAATGCGACTTCACCCTTTGGCATGTACAGCGAAGTGCTGTCGTCTTGAGAGCTCGCATGGTTCCCATCACCTTCCCAGTACTTGCGCCACTTCTCTGAGACTGTGAGTACTTTCTGCTTGGTTTGCTGCCAAATGCCTTCGTTGTCGCTATGTGGACCAGCTGAAGTGTCTTTAGCTGCAGTCGGAGCTAAAGAAGAGCTGGCGATGTGCTGATCGATGCACTTTGTAAACTGTGTGATGACGTCTGCAAAGTTGAACACCCGCTTCCGTTCGCTCTTCACAGACGCCACTAGACTCGCACGCTGGGCCTGAACCATCGAGAGCGTGATCGAGAGCCCTTTCTCGCGCTCCTCCAGGACCTGCTCAACTTCTTTTGCAGCATTCGCTGCAGGTTTCGTGGTCGTTGTTGTCGCTGGAGTCGCTCCTGTTGATGCTGCAGAGCTCAGGGGCTTAGTCGCCGATGCCTTCAGTTTTGCGCGGTACTCCTTGAATCGAATGATCTCGCTCGTCATGTCGTTGATCAGCGCGTTGCTCTCGCACACAAGCTGGTGCTCCAGCACAAGCAGCTGCGTGCTCTCCTGGTGAATGTTCTGCAGCTTGTTGCACAACTGACTCGCCGTCATGTGGAACGACGCTGCTGATGAATCGTCTCGTTTCATTGCATCACCGCCACTCTTGCTATCAAGAGAAATGCGCTTGCCCCATTGATCCACGTCCTTGTGGAGCGAGTCCTTAAACACCATGATGAGCGTCCGGTGGTCCTTGCTCTCACTCTCTAGCGCCTTCATCTTGGCCGCCTTCTCGAGCCACCGCTCCTCTGTCGAGCTGCACCCTGTCGAGCCAATCACACCAGAGGGAGAGCGGTCCAGGTCTCGCAAGGCCCGCAGCATGAGCTCAATGTCACCCTTCTCCTCTAGCAGTTTCCACTTCCGAGTGCGCTCTTCCCTGATCTTCTGGTCGGCGAGCGCCTTCTCCTTGGCGAGCCGCTTGCGCTCGAGCTCGTGCTGCTTGGAGAGCTTGGCCTTGTCCTCCCAGGTCTGCAGGCGGATGCGGTCCATCTCCTGAATCTGCTTCTCGTAGGCCTTAACGATCTCGTCTTTCTCCTTCGGGTCGAGGCCCAGTGTGAGTTCGGTCTGCTCGGTCAGCTTCTTCTTTAAAGTCGCGATCTCCTCGTTCAGCTGGCTGATTTGACTCGACGCCTCATTCTTCTTCGCGTTCACCTTGATGGACTTGGCGCGACTCGCGTACTTGAGAGTGCTCAGCGTCTCGGGGTAGTTGATGTTCGCGGGCGAGAGTGTCGCGAGCATCGAGCACAGGCTATTGCCGCCCAGCGATTCCTGCAACACACGCGTCAGTTTCGAGTTTCGATAGGGGATGAACACCTTCTTGCCCATGCGCGAGGCCTCCACGAGCGCATTGATGACGTTCCCCAGCGCACTCAGGCTCTTGTTGATGTTCGCTCCCTCTTTCAGCCGATCGCCCTGGGCTCCGGTCGACGCCGCGCGCTCGGAACCGGCGAGGTCGACCAGGTTGATCTTGGCAAAGATGTTCTTGCTCTCGTCCGTCTGGTCCTTCTGGTGGATCTTGATCACGAAGATCGAGTGCGAGCGCGAGCTCTCCGAGTTCATCTGCGTGTACCCGACGGTCCGCGCCTGCGCGCCCTGGGCCATGAGCTCGATCACTTCCTCGCGGCTCTCGACCACGCGCTCCTGCAGGTCTTTCACATAGATGCCGAGTACCGAGTGCTCCTTGATCTCAAGCCCGCCCTTGTTCTTCTTGCCGTTGCCGCTCGAGTCAAGCAGGTCGTAGATGATCTCGTTGTAGATCTCGAAGAACGAACACTCGACGAGGAAGAGTTTATGCGGGTCCTGCGCTTTCTCGACCTGGATGCGCTCGAAGATTGACTTGTTCATGCGCGGTATGAGCCCCTCGAGCGTCTCGTTGCCGCTCACACCACTCATGCTGAACGTCTTGCCGCTGCCCGTCTGGCCGTAGGCGAAGATCGTGCCGTTGTAGCCACCAAAGGCACGGTCCAGGATCGGCACGCCGATGTCCAGGAACACGCTCTCCTGCAAAGAGTCGCAGCCGTAGACAAAGTCGTAGCCGAACTGGTGCTTCTCCGACGGGTTCTCGAGGTTCGTGAGCACGGCGTTGCCGTTCTCGGCCGTGAAGCACGACACGGCCTGCTCGCGGATCTCGCGCTCGTTCATCGGCCGGCAGCGCACGGCCACGCGGATGTTCTCGGCCTCCTTCTCATCGGGCTTCATGGCTGTGTGTCGTGGGCTTACGAAGGTACAAAACACACGCACGGGTCATCACCACACCGAAGCCCTGACAAATAGCAAGACAGCCAAGAGTCTCTTCACGATCACCTGCCTGGTGAACACAGGCGCGTCGATTCACGGCAGCAGATGCATATGAACCGTCAACTATCAGCGCTTGGACCATGTCCAGAAACCGATCGTAACGGTTCGAACAGGGTCAGAATTAGCTCGTGTGTGAGGCGCTTGACCTGCGGAACGACTGACACGATGGGATCAATATCAAAAGCTGCGGATAGGAGGAAGCGATGGAGGTGCGCGACGCCGAGACGGGCGAGCTACTCGTCCTGCGCATGCCCGTGCTGCTCTCACCGCCACGATCGTCCACGAGACGCGCAGCTCATGATAGCGGCGTCCATGCAGAGACGCAGTCCAAGCGCAAGCTGGGCGACAACGTCGCGTGGCAGCACAAGCAGCTTGACCGCATCGAGGTACTACCGTTCCGTATGGATGTCTATGAAGGCGCTTGCGCTCGTCCACACACTCACCTCACATGTCATCGTCGGCCTTGTATCAATTGCTTACTTGTGCGTGGCAGTAGAAGGCCGACCAGCGCTTCCGCAACTCGATCGAGGGTGTGCGCCACGAGCTGCGGCGCCGCGACATCTCGGACATCGTCAAGCGGCAGCTCGAGACCGAACTGCTTGACCGCATGAAGGCACAGTACGCCGAGCAGGTGGAGCGCATGGTCTTGGAGGAGATGGAGCGCGAGCTTGCGCGCGAGGTGCACGTGCGGCTCGAGACGTCGGCGCTCGCCAGGCAGCGCCTGAGCAAGAGGCACGCGACCGAGCGCGTGTTCTACAAGCAGCAGGTCGAGCGCGTGCGCGACGAGTGCGAGGTGAGCCTCACGACCGCCATGGCTCAGCGCAACTTCCTGCGGTGACGCGTCGTGAGCATACGCAGACTCAGACGTCCCATTGCCGAGTTTCACTGCAGATGCTGTGCGGGTGGATAACATTAGCGAGTGTCGAGTATAGTATCAAAATAGAGAATCTGTACTGGATGAAGTGACGAAACAGAGGGAGCGAACCTTTTCCCACACCTGCACTGTGGGTAGAGCGAGCTACAGTACCGCCATACCTGGGAGCGAGTACCTTATTAACGGACACGTCGTAGCATGGTGAGATACACCAACACCAAGCTTGTTTGGACGCGACTGAAAGAATTCTGATGAAAGAAAGCGTGAGACTAGTAGCCAAGCGCTCCTTCAAAAAATGGATTTGTACAACACTCGTGTGCTCACGCTCGCTCACGAAAGCGAACGCTCGAGTGAATCAAATCCACCAAACAAAAACGCTGCATTACGAGGCGCCAAGCTTTGCTTTGTGACTGGTATGTGTGTGAATCAACCTTTGCAGCATTCGGCTGCGATCAAGAATCGCTTTCTCCTGTATCCCCCTCGATGCTGTCCACCACTAGCGCTTTTCATCCCAAATTGTCATTTTTCCACTCAGTATCCCCCTCGATGCTGTCGTGTTGTCTCGTCTTTCGGAATTCCCTTTCAAATCCGATACAAAACAACCGATGGCTCCAAGCGCGCCAGTCAAATCCGAAAACAAAACCAAGAGCTCTGCACTTGGCTGCGTCCGTCCGTCCGCCTGCGTCCATTCCGTCACTCGCGCTCTGACCGACGCCTCTCGAGCCTACTCCATAGAGAGGACAGTCCCATACACAACCACACAGTCGTAGCACAATGTCGACGGAGCTCGTGGCCGTGGAGAACGGCGCGTCGTCTGGCGGTGAGATGGTGCTACTGGCGATGCTGCCGCACGACGACCAGGTGATGATGGTGCAGACGCCGGCGCTGCGCACGATTGGCGACCTCGAGAGCTTCATCAGGGAGGAGTACCGCCGCGTGTTCCCCAAGAAGTCGTCTTTGCACGCGGAGGCGCGCATCCAGAAGTGCATCTCAATGGATAAGGTGCTCAACCGCCGCAAGCACGACGCTGCTGGCAACCAGAAGCAGCAGCGCCATTGCTTTGTCGAGCTCGCCAAGAACGTGCAAGTGGGCAACGTGTTTGAGAACATGGAGCAGATCTACATCGTCACGGACGCCAACAGCAAGCAGCCACAGCCACAGCATACTCAGCAGAACCAGCAGCAGCAGGGCAAGAAGAACAAGAACAAGCAGACCAACGGCCAGTCGCCGGCGCAGTCCAAGCCAACGACGCCGACCACGAATACGCCAAAACAGCAGCAACCTGCCGCGAACGCTCAGCAGAACAAGAGCAAGACCGCTGAGCCAGTCGCGAAGCCAACCACCACGACTGATGCGAAGCCAGCAGAGCAACCAAAGAAGAAGCAGGCCAAGGATGCGGCCGCTCCAGCTGCCGTCGCTGTTGCCATTCCAGCCGTTGCTTCCACCACTACGCCATCAGCGAAGAAGACGAAGGCTGCGAAGGACGCGACTCCGGCGCCTGTCGTTGCCGCTGAGAAGCCAAAGAAGGAGAAGGCCGTCAAGGTCCCAGCTGTCGTTGCCGCGCCAGTCACTGCTGCTGTGAGTGAGAAGGCTCAGGAGGCTGAGAGCGCTGCTGCGCAGAAGAAGGCCGCGCGCACTCGCAAGGCGGTTGACGAGCCTGCGTCTAAGGAAGTTGAGGCTGCCGCTGCGACGCCAGTGACTGCTCCGCCAGCGAAGAAGGCGAAGGTCATGCCTGCCGCGAAGCAGACTAGCACGAAGAGCGAGACTACGACCAAGTCCCCAAAGACCACGATGAAGGCTGCCGAGGCGAAGAAGACCGCCACTGCTGCCAAGGCCGTGAAGGCTACGAAGGAGCCGAAACAGCAGGAAGAAACCGAGACAGAGAGCGCCGAGACCTCGAACGCGGAAGACGTCCCGACGGTTGTCGTCAAGGCTGCGCGCAAGACCAAGAAGAACGCGGCTGTTGCTGAGAGCACCGAGGCGCCACCAGCGAAGCGCGCCAAGGTGGTGGAAGAGAAGCCTGTGAAGCTTACTGCCAAGGCCAAGCGGGAAGCTGCCGCCGCTGCTGCTGCTGCCGCGAAGAGCACCGAAGAACCGTCTGAAGTGGTGAAGAAGCCTGTGAAGCTGACTGCCAAGGCGAAGAAGGAAGCGGCCGCTGCCGCTGCTGCTGCTGCCAAGGACGCTCAGCCGTCTGAAAAGGCCGAGAAGCCTGTGAAGCTGACTCCGAAGGCCCGGAAAGAAGCCGCTGCTGCCGCCGCCGCTGCTGAACCTGTTGCGGAGCCACAGGAGTCCTCCGAGGACGAAGCTTCTCCAGCTTTGTCGGTTGTCGCCGAGCCCAAGGCCACGGCTGTGGGGGCCAAGCCAGTTCGTCGCACGTTCAAGGAGACGCTGGCCGCCGCACGAGAGCGCATCGAGGAGGAGAAGAAAAAGAAACTTGGCAGTGGCGCCGTGACGCCAACCAAGACGCCTGCTGCTGCTGTCAAGCCTGCCAAGGCGTCACCTGTTGTCGCTGCCAAGCCTGTGACGACTGTTGTTAGCGAATCTACGGACGACGACTCGGACTTTGAGAAGGCCGCCCTAGCACCAGTCGTGAAGAAACCGTCCACGAAGGCCTCACCGAAGGCCAAGCCAGCGACCAAAGCCGTGGCGTCAGCTGCCAAGACGGACGCGACCACCGAGAGTGATTCCTCGGACGACGAAGAGCTCGACTACTCGCAGAGCCTGCTCGCGGACTTGACGGGCAAGTATTAGACGCTAGCGCATGTGCATATTCTCTTTTCGTGTGGTGTGGATGTTGTAAACTGGAAATCGCTAGTAATCCGCAGATGCTTACTTTCTTCAATCTGTGTGCTCTTGCTGTCTTGTCCATAGACTCGATTAAGGAGTCTGAACCTGCTGCTCCTGTCGTCTCGACACCACCACGATCGTTGTCAGAATCAGAGAAGAAGCCGCGCATCACAAAGAAAAAGACCACGAAGCTCACTTTACCTGCGGATGAAGACGAGCAGGTGGCCGAGAGCGCTAGCTCCCAGGACGAACCTACGACAGACCTCTCGCAGGACTTCTTCCCAGAGTTCTCGCAAAAGTCCAGCAATTCCAACAGCGTGTTGCTCTCGTCGCTGTCCAAGAACCGATTCTCACTGGGTAACATCCCGGTCGCAAAGCTCAAAAAGTCGTCCAAGAATCCGTTTGCGACTTCATCGCCTGCTGCCACCACCTTGACTTCTGCTTTTCCCGCAAAAGTGCAGGACAAGCAGCCAAAGAAGCGCGGTCGACCACCAAAGGTCAAGCAGCAATAGACTGAGTGCAGGGACACGAACTGAGGTAGAGTGGAAACGGCTGGCGCACAACTGCATGAGTCTTGAGCTGTTGCTGACTGTCACTCGGGTTGCTTCACAGGGTGAGCACTCAATTCAATCTTGTTTTTTCTTCATGTTTCTATAATCAAAACTGTCATCGCAAAACAACCCAAGCGGCAAGAAGTCGTAAGCACTCGACGCACGTACCACTCAGTAACCGCGTGCTCAGGGCAAGATGCCGTTCGTCATACGCTGGAAGACGTCATACTGCCGGGTGCGGTAGCTGTTGTGGCTGCGACGCACGAGCTGGAGCACGTGCTTGATCACCTGGCTCTGGTTCAGGTTGAGCTGGAAGAGCCGCTTCGTGGCGCTCAGGATGTCGCGCGGGTTCTGTGAGAGGAAGCATGGGCACGATGACTCCTGTGCCATGATCGCGATCATCATCAGCACCGTGTCCGCGTGTTGCTGCTCACACACAAAACCAGAGTCAACAGAACGTTAGTCTTGGTTTACCATTTACTAACACAGCGCCAGGAGCAGATTGAGAAAGACTTACCTGAAGCGCCAGGAAGCCTTGGATGAGGAAGATCACGTACGCCTTGAAGTACTCAGACTGCGTGCCGCCCATGGCCTCGACCATCTCGGCGGTCAGCTTGAACGGCGCGGTCTCGAGACTGAAGCGCCCTCCTGGAGCGATGCCCAGGATGAAGCCGTAGTCAATGTGCACGACGTGGCCATCGCTGTCGATCATGATATTACCGTTGTGTCGGTCCTTGATCTGCAGAAAGTAGCACGCAAGTGAGTACGCGGCCATGCTGCGCACAAAGTTCGTCATCGCAGCCTTGTACGTGGGCGACTCCACGTCGCCGTACGTCTTCAGGAAGTGGTTCGATAGAGTTGTGTAGCCACGGCGCTTCTTGAGGCCATCGAGGGACGTGGCGTCTTTCACGTACTCGATCATTCCCGTCGATGCTGACGTCGCAATGATCCCGTACGGCAACAGACGCAGCGGCAGGTCGGCGCTCTGGAAGATGTCCTGGAACTGGCGGATGAGCTGCAGACAGAGCACTTCCTGGCGAAGGTCGTCATTCGACTTGACAATGAAGGCAACGCAGTCCCAGTCCTCGGACTGGCAGAGCTCCATGTGGCGAGATGACTGCCGCAGCCGCTCCTTCTTCTCTTCGAAGCTCTCGCCGAAAGCGCTCTCCTTGGCAATGTGGCATTGCTTTCGTTTGTCCAGCACATACTCGTGGATGATCTCCATCTGGTCTTTCAGCGTCGTCAGGTCTTCACGAATCTTGTCCAAGTCTTCAATGTCATCGCGCGAGAACACATGCTTCTCCATCACTTCCTCAACCGAATGAAGCGCACTGAGGGCTTCGTCAGGCTTGAACTTCCCCATGAACGACCCGTTCTGCGATGGCGACATGCTGGAATGCCGATCGTCCCCAGAGTGGTTGGACGTGTCGGCTTGGTATGCTGAAGACTGACGGTCTTGACCGTTCGAGGTACTCGGGGATGACGGCAACGACATAGTCGCGATGCCAGCTTCATCATTGGCACTTGCGGTATCAACAGGAGCATCCGTTGCACCTCGTGGGCTGAAAGCCTTCGAGGACGACACATCAGCGCGAGAATCTGGACTGGAGGCCTTCTTGTTAATCAAGTCGGTGGGATTTCTCACGTGTTTTGGCTTGATTGTGGTCGACTCGCTCCGGAGACGATACGTCGCGTTCTCACTCGCTGTGAATCCTGTCGGACTGCTTGCAGTACTTGGAGAAGCAGCAGAAGCCGGTGGCGATTGAGCGGACTCGATCGCTCCAGAGTCAATGAGCTCGCCACCAAGCCACAGCGCGTGGGCTTCGTCAAAGACGATCTCGTTCTGGGTCATCCACGACACGACGTCCTTGCCCGTGAACACACCTTCAGACTTTGGAGATTCCGCTAACATGCTGATCTCCAGGTTCTGCGCCATGCGGATGAGCTGATCCTTCGTGAACTTCTCGACCTCGTTGAATAAAGGACTCGAGTTTCTCTGAGCGTACATCTGCGCTTCCAGCACTTCACCTTCACTCACAGACCGCTTCTTCCGGCCGTTTAGCGTGTCCGAGCACACAGCGATGATCGAGTCGAGCGACTTGGACGTCGACGTCACCAGCGAGCCGGAGCGACGGCGACGGGACTTCGCAGGTTTCTTCTTAGTCGTCGCTGCGACAAGCGCTGGAGGCGGGTTCGATGCAACGCGGTCGCGTGCTTCTTCAAGTTCTTCTGCGTCCAGCTCCTCCTCGTCAATCATGTTGGCTCGACTGCCGTTCAAACTCACAATCGCGTGCTTGTCTTCGTCCGCTCGCGACGCAACTTCGGAGGAGAGCGTACCTTCGCTGAGGGTGTTGAGCTCGAGCGCTTGGCCAATGTCGCTGCTGGTAGCAAGCTCAATGGCGCTTTTCGAGGCTAGTGGGTCTGAAGCGGATTCCTTTCGGCTCTCGGGTATCTGCTCCATCACACCAGATTTGTAGTCGATGTTGGTGGCGTAATCCTCCTGAGGCGCTCCTTGAGTACTCGCAGTCATCGTTCTCGCTCGCTGCATCCAGTTGCTCTTGCCAGCGAGGTACGTGAGCATCTCAACCTCGAAGAATACGAGCGTGGGCGCACGCGCGCGAGTCGTGAATACCGTTCCCTCATTGCGAGCGATCGTGATAAACCGCTGGAGCGGGTCTTCGCACGAGCCGATGGGGCAAAAGGCTTCCTCGGGCAGCTCGAGTTTCTGGAGCTCAACCTTCAATGCGGCTTTGCGCTCCTCAGGCGGGCAGTGGCGCAGACGCTCCGTCATATCACAGAGCTCTTCGACAAACTTGATCTGGGTACTAAACACGCGCCACTCGACGCCATTCTCATCTGGGAGACGGCTGGGCACCATGAGCTTGCTGCCCAGCAAGAACTCGGGAGGGATCGAGCACGCAGTGATCACCTCACAGATCTCACCAAGTGGACTCACACACGCCTTGTTGGACAGCGACGCACGGGTGAGCACGTGCAGTCTGTCAAAGAGGCACGTGATCATCTGCGCCTGGAACTCGGGGGCCGGTACGTCGCGGTCGACCTGGAACGTCCACTCTTGCTGCGAGATCTGCATCTCCAGGTTAATCATCATCAGTTTGCAGAGGCTGAACTTGCGGAAGAGGTAGTCGGGGATGAGCAGCTCGGACTGGCCAAAGCCCCAGCCACAGCTGTCGTCGATCGCGGCGCGCGTGAGCCAATAGATCGCAGTCGCGAAACGGATATGCAGCTGCGCAGCGTAGCAGATCACGCGAAAGAGCAGCGCCGCCTTGATGTTGTTGCGCGACCAGTCGACCGTGAGCCACATCTGGAAGAGCTGCGGCAGGAAGAACTCAAAGTCCGGCAGGTTGAACGCTGCGAGCTCCAGGAGCTTGTTCACGACCTGTGCGTACGCCTCGTCGCATCCGTGGCGGTGCAGGTGCAGCACTTGAATGATGTCCGAGATGCCGAACGCGTTGTCGCTGAAGAGTTTATGGAGCGCCTCCACTTCTTCCTCATCGGTCTTGGTCAGCACGGGCTTCTTGACGCCGCCACCGCCTTCCAGCTGCGCAGTGTTGAGGCGTTGCAGCAGCATGCTGAGCCAGACCGTGAATCGCTGCACGCGGTAGCAGCCCATGCACAGTCGCACGCTGCCATTCATGTTGAAATGACGCAGCGTCGCGAAGCGCGAGCTGTGGTCCGAGCACACGGATCCGCCGCAGTTGCGACAATGGTGCTGCCGCTTGGCGCTGTCGAACTTAAGACCGCACGTCGGGTGGGAGCAGCTCGGCTGATTCTTAAACGCCGGGCGCGAGTGCTGTTTCTTGTCCGCAAAGCCCAGGCCGCCGAGCGTGAGCAGCATAATGTCCGGGTACGTGACCACGTGAACACGCCACTTGTCGCTCGCCTCGGCGCCGCCCTTGAGCGCGCTGCGGATGTACGCGAGCCAGTTCTTCTTGTCCTCCTCCGAGTCCGCGTCCACGTTGAACACCGCGCCGGTCGTGAAGTAGAGCTTGAACGAGTTGCGGTATGTGTGCCAGAGTCCCTTGCCGTCCCAGCTCTCGACCTTGTGGATCTCGGCGCTAAACGCTGCGTTGATGAGCGAGCTCGCCGTGTCGCGCGTCGTGAAGCGGCAGAAGTTCACACCCACGCACCGGCAGTAGAAGCGCTTCATGCGGTGGTACGTCAGCCCTTCGTCGCGCATGCTGAGATAGCCCTTCATGCCGTAGCCGTCCACTTCTGCGCCGAGCGGGTTCGTGTCGCTCACCGACGATGGCGCTGCTGCCACATTGGTCTCCGAGGTTCGCTCCTGCGACGAGTTCCGTGACGACACGCGGGTGTCGCCCCCCTCGGCACTGTCAGACGCAGAGGACAGCGGTGCCCCAGCGCCTCCATCTCCTACGTCGTCGCCGTCGTTACTCTCCCCTTCTTCCTCCACGACGGCGTCCACGACGATGTCCACGGCCTCGTGAGCTACTGTCACGAGATGCACCACGCCGCCACTGGTGCCTTCGCTGTCCCCACCGTCCACAGTGGCAGCCGAGACGCGGCCACCAGAGGACACGCGTGTCTCCGCGTCCTCGTGCGTGAGCGCACTACTGCCGGCTGAGCTGCTGCTGCTGGAGGGCGCCGCGAGCGTCGTCATCGCGCGCGATGGAAAGGAAGAGCGTAATGAGCGTGTGTGCTCTTCCGCTATGTTAACCGAAAACAGCCGGAACGTAAGTCATGTAAGTTTCCTTGCTTAGATAATCATTCCATATTTGATATTCTGTGTTTTATATTAAAAAATATTATTAATAAAATAAGTTGTGACAGGAAACCTACGGGTTAAAGTAGACTTCAATCCTACAAACGAATCGTGCATTTCGAATCGTTTCCTGTCGCGAGTTCAAAAAAATAAAATTGTCAGGAAACCCGCGTTGCAATTTCACTTTGAGCATATAAAAAGCAAGAACACAATCGAATGCTGCTCTAATGTTCCTGTCAAAGCTTATTTTTATAGCAGCAAGTTTTCCTACCAAAAATAACCATGTATTATGTTGGAGAGGTGTAAAGAAATCCGACAAACCACAAAACCACAACGGGACCGTCTGTGGGAGAGCGCAATAAAATCGAACCAGACGGCCGACTGACTGACTGTGCGTGAATTCGTTACCAGACAGCAAACAGCAGAAGCGACCGGAAGGAAGGGGGACCACGCATCTTCCGCTCTCTCTTCTCTATCACGCCCACCAGCCAGCCACCTGCTGCCTGTGAAAGGGGTGAACGCCTCACTGTCTCTGTGTACAACCAAACAGACAAGCGCGTTCACGATGACGACGGCGGCGACGTTGAAGAAGAAGCGGCGCAAGATGAAGCAGATGCAGGGGCTGCTGCTGCTCGCGCGCCCGCAACACCAGAATCTGACGACGGCGGACGGAAAAGTGCTCTTTGGTGCGTTCAAAAAGGTGCTCGTGGTGCTCCAGCCGCAGCAGCTGCAGCTCGCGTACTCGGCGCAGGTACGAACGAACGAATGATAGTCTTGTGTGGCGAATAGCGTGCGTGTGTGCGTATAGTACGCGGTGACTAGTGCGATCGTTACCTGCGTGTGTGTGATGATCGTATGACAGGAGGACCAGGACATGACGCACATCCTCGGCCGCATCGACCTGCGCGGAGCTCAACTGGAGCAACTGCCTGATGGCTTCATCATCCACGAAAACGGCTCCGACAAGGTATTGTGCGATGTCTCTATACATAAAGCGACTCTGGGGCCTTTACGTGCAATTACTGGCTTGTAGCGAATGAGAGAGGCTAACACTGGTCGTGGGCTTTAAATGTCGATGGGTGTGGGCATCATGTAGAAATTCCGGCTCCAGGACCGCGACAAGGCGACCACGGACGCGTGGTTCTTCGGCGTCTACGCGGCGATCACCGAGTTCGCGCGGCTGCCGATCCCCGCGAGTGAGGACCACTCACGCCGCTTTTCGGCCATTTTGAGCGCGAGTCTGTTGGACGAAGTCACACAGGAGCCGGTAAGAAGCCAAGCGTCTTTGTGTAACTGACTGTTTCCTAGCTGTGTGACACTGACACAACATACCCGCGTGGTGTCGTTATGGAAACTGTTTAGGAATACGAGCTGTCGTGTCAGCTGTTCCTGCCTGCGCGTCCGCTGGAGAAGCCGAGCATCCGATGGAAAGTGTGGAAGACCTTTGCGCAGCTCCAGGCTTTCGACGAGTACGACACCAGTGAATACTAGCTCTGGGCTGTATTGATCTGATGATGGTTGGTCATTACTACTGTGCTAATTTCCTGTATCTCTTCCCATTTCATAGTGAGCTCCGCGCCTCGTACGGGTCGTTCATGAAAAAGTTGCTGTTCCCACGAGAACGCAAGCGCGACTCCTTGTTCGGACTTCGCAAGAAGCACACACAGGAGCTCAAAGAGCAGCAGCTGGCGCTGTACATTGAAAAGGTATTAATATGTCATTCTGTGATCGAGCTCCTTGTTTGTGTGGCTTGAAATCTGAGCTATGCGTTGTTTTACTTATGTGTAGGTCTTTGAGGTCCCAGTGGCGTCGTCCGACATTCCCTTTCTCGACAAAGTCAAACACTTCCTGGGCTTCGACTCGTTCTTCGAAATCAAGGTGCGGTGTCTTGATGTCTCTGTAGTAGCTAATATGAGTCTGTTGGAATGGACAAGCTGACATTGGGTTTATTACGATGTTCTTTGGTGCAGCAATTGCCGGTTGAAGAAGAGATTACTAACCAGACCGAGCTTGTTTCGCAGTACGTGGCTCCCATCGATCCAGTGAACGACGAGAACCAGCCGATTCATGACCAAGAAGCCACGCAGTCCTTCAGCGAACCAGTTTACTCTTTGGAGCGGAGAAACTCTTCGTCGTACGACCTCGAGGTTAGTTGAAGCCTGTGCACGCGACGATGCCTCGTTGCTGATTAGTCTAAACTAGCGTACTTACATTGCCAGTTTCGTTATCCTCAGAACCGCTGCTCCAGTCTCCAGTCGATCGACAACCTGCCACCGCTCTCGAGAAGCAGCAGCTCGCAGTTCGAAGACGTCGGTACTGAGTACGTGGAGATCGTCCCTGAAGTCGACCCGAAAGCTGCAAAGAGGCTTCACAAGAGCATTCTCCAGCGTGTTCGAGAACTGGTCGCCAACGACGAAGACCGTGTGCGCGAGTTTCAAGACCAAACGAGGTACTTTGGACGCGATGAGATTTCGACGACCGAGTACTGCGCGTTCCTCCTCGGTGCATTTGGCTCGAAGGAGTGCTGTCAGCTGATCCCGATGATGGCGCGACTGCTTCCAGACGACAACAAGCGCAACGAGCTCATGGACGGCCGCTCAGCGATCTGGCGACGCACCATTCGTCGCAACCGCAGACGGTCCAAGCAGTTCTCGGAGAGCGTCGTGTTTCAGCAGCAACGCAATGAGGTGGTGCACGAGGAGACCAAGAGCCACAAGATGCGACCAAAGTCCGACAGCTTGACCACGATGCAGTGGTACCAGGAGAAAGACCTGAGCCACGTCCCATCGCGGAACTCGATGATCGAGACTTCGACCCCTGCATTTGCTATGCGCTCCAGCAGCAACACGGGCAACCAGGAGAGCGGCATCGATACGGGGCCGCCGTCGTTCAAGAAGCCAATGCTGGATCCTCGTCGCAAATTGCAGCACCGCGCATCGTTCAGTGTGCTCGGTGAAAGCGTGTCAGACCCGATCCAGGAGGAGAACTCAGCGTCCGTCGACTCGGACGACGAGAATCCGGCCCGAACCGGCAGCTTCATCGCTTCGGGCTTTCGCGGAGGTCCACCCCCATCACTCGAACGGAAGTCGTCGCTCGCTGGCAGTCGGTGGAACCGCCACTCGCAGAGTCGCCTCTCGAATGTGAGCTCGGGTGAAGAGCAGCAGCACTACTTTGGCGACGAGCACGAGAGCAACGTCGACTACAAGCACCGCCGCTCGAGCTTGAAGAGCGAGCTCGAGTCTGTGCCACCGCCCGCAGAGGAAGAGAACCCGGTTTTGGCACGTCTCAAGAAGCAAGGAGCGATTAATTTTATGATGCGTTAATGAATGCGTGTAGTGTGTTTTATGCATGAATGCGTGTGGATGTGTTCATTTAGTGCATCCGTTTCGTGATTCGGCGCTGCTTTCATTCGCGAACTCACTATCTTTAGTGTGTTTGTGAAGCAGCAGTATAGCGTGAAGATCGCCTTGCCCTTAAACTTCGACTTTGCTTCATCATTCTGCGAGCGGAACGCAGCGTGTTGAGCGAAGAGCCAAGGTCTGATCTCGCTGGAAGATGGCAGCTGTGACGAGCGAGGAGCTGCAAGAGGCCTGGCAGAAAGTGAAGAAGACCAAGGCGCTCCCTGATGTACGTACCCAGGCTCGCCGTTTGCGAGGATAGTAGTGTGTCTGTCTAAAGAAATGCCTAAAGAAATGCCTTGAATTGCGTGTCCTCACTCGTTAACTAAGCCTCCGGCGATCAAGCTGCCGCTCTTCAACGCCAAGACGCCGATAAAAACGCGATTGGCTGCGATCCAGCACGTGATCAACACACTCGAGTGAGTCAAGATGGCAGAATGCTGCAGAGCTACAACGTATGACTCACGTGGACTTCGTTGTCTCCCCTTCCTAGGTACAACTACACTGGCACGCTCTACTTTGACGTGAACAAGAACCGCAGCTTCAAGAGCATCGTCTCGACCGCCAAAGACATCGTCAACGAAGTGCTGCCGATTCAGTGCCTCGAAGCCGTCTTCCTAGGCGCGTACCTCACAGCAAACGCCCCAGACCTCGAGCGCTTCCCAATCAGCTTCAAGACCGTCGCAGGCGCCTCTGTGCACCGCCACATCATCCTCGCAGTGCGACACCAGCATGCCAAGTGGGGCGCGCTGGGGCTCAGTCGCAGCGAGAAGCTCATGTTCAAGGAGCTCAAGTACGCGTCGCTGAGCGAGCTGATCCAAGATTTCGTCCACGAGTTCGAGCTGCTCTTCCACTCAGTACTCAAGGTTTACGTGGGCTTCCCGTTCAGCCACGACATCCACTCGTCCGAGAAAGTCGAGTGGCGGGTCATGAACATCTCACTGGAGCTCAACCCGTGGACGGACGCGGCCCATCACTTTGACACATTCGCAAAGGAGGCGGTGGACATCCTGACCTTCAAAAAGTCGAAAGGCGTGCTTCCAGATTCGTTCGCAGCCAAGTTCCCGCTTCACACGCCCGAGGCCGAGCCGGGCAAGAAATCCCACGACAAGCGAATGCACCTGAGCGCAAGCTCGTTCGAGTATCCGTCTGCTGCTCTCGGAGACGATGACGAGGAGAACATGTCACCGCCGCCAGCGGTTGAGAGGTTGAAAGGCGAGTCGAGTCCAGAGAAAGACGACAGCAAGATGCCAAAGCCGATCCTCGTCGCGCCAGATCACCTGGAATTCAAGCAGGCGCTTGCTGTACGTCCATACTGCTGATATTTGTTGACCTCGGCATTGCTGCTTACTGATATCTACATGTTTGTGTGCCGCATAGAACTCGACGCAAGTGCTCCCGACGAACATCTTCCTGCAGAACACGACCGCGTTTCCGTACCTCGTGGAGATCGAGGAGTGCTCGGGACTGCTGGAGATCGTGACGCGAGGGACCATGACGAAGCAGCACCAAGAGGACGAAGGCAACAATGCGATCATGGGCAGCTCAAGCGCGTACAAGCGCTCGGCAGTGACGTTCCGCGTCTCCGCGGTACGTGGATTCTTCTCACAGACCCTTCTCATAAGCACTAGCACACATAGATGCTAACGGTCTCTACTTGTCATCTTGATGATGTGTAGAAGGGGATGACGGTCGTGGCGATCAAGTTCAACGGATTTCCGGCAAGTGACGCATCCGACCATACATGCAACACGAATAACCATCCGTCCCGGGAGCCAGTGAGCTCGAAAGGCTCTCGATCGAGCGCCATCCCGCACGCTACGACTTCAAAGGCGCCAAAAGCGCATGGCTCCACACTCGCGAGTGAACATAGTACCGCTCCGCTTCGACATGTCGTGATTTTTAGATGCCGACGCCTAGTTCGCGTCACTCACGAAGATCCGTCATTACCAACTTCCGAGGTTGAAGAGGGAGAGGCGTACGTGAACGAGCTCCCATTCGCTATCCTCTCAGTGCAGTGAGTCAGTTCGAGGCTTCAGAAGAGCTAGCAAAGACCGACGACACACGCACGGAACAGACAGGGGAAGAAGAACAGGTGTGCATGGCCTTCCTACTTAATTTAACCAACAGAGAGATTGATGATGACAAGAGGCAGCGAATCCGTCGATGATACACTCTCGCATAGGATGTGGTAGCTCCCAGGTAGCGTCGTCGCTGGCAGAGCCAGGCGCTGGAAGTGCGCCATGCCCTTGAGATTCTCCACGACGACTTCATTCAGCCGCTCTTCAGGAGGTTCTTCGGTCGTGCTCTCAGGACCTGCAGGCGCCTCTTCCTCGTTGGTTTGGTCTGCTGACGCCCCAGGCGCCACCCTCTCCTCTGCCTCTTGTTGCTGGATGATTGTGGTGTCGCGCTCCAAGACAAAGTACCACTGCGTGTTCTTGGGTGAAGTCACACCATCTTCGGTAGCTTGCTGATTGCCTGCAGTAGGCGGAGAGCTGCCGTTGTCGTTTGCCGCTGGTTCCAGTGGTGCGGTGTCAGGACTGGCAACATACTCTCCTTCAAACACACGGCATCGAATCTGTCGCTCGGATTCGCCAGAGACAGCGACGGGTTGAGTAATCCCAGTAGCTTCATCGAGAGCGTCGAACACGCTCAGCACAACGAAATGCGACAACTTCTTGTCCTCTCCGACGCTCACCGTCGACGGCAAATCCGTCAACATCAGCGATTCTCCTTCATCTCCCACTTCGCGCTGTCCTTGCTCGTTAACTGATAAAGCAGCAGCAGTCGATGGACGAGAGCTGATGCTAGCAGTACTCGCGATCTTCACCACCAATCGAGTTGGTCGCTCTATGATGAGCCGCACAACAATGTTAGCCACCTATTTCCCACCTTCATCAAAGCTCATACAAACTGGCCCAAAGCGACGTACCGACAGGACGATCTTGCTTCCAGAGGCCGCTGTACCACACTGCAGTCCTATCTGCTGCTTTGTCACTCAGCGCCAGGGCATCAACTGCGCCGGACCCTGTGCCTTCACGCTGTCCATCCAGCCACTCGCCCTCGTACAGCTTATTGCCTCGACCGTCACTCAGCACGCCCTGTCCAACAATCTTCCCATCCTGCCACTGACCCTCGTAGACATTCCCTGACTTCGCAAACACGATCTGACCGTTTCCATGCGGCTTGTGACTCGCAAACTCGCCCGTGAATACATCACTATTGACAAACGCGAGCTCGCCTCTCCCTACGCGCTGGTTGAAATGCCACTGGCCCTCGTACTTTTCGCCCGAGGCCGAGATGAACACGCCCTCGCCGTGCATCTCGCCTCGATGGAACTGGCCGCTGTACGAGCTTCCGTTTGGCCAGCGCTTGAGGCCGATGCCCTCGATCTCGCCATTCTCGAACTCGCCCTCGTAGCTCACCACGTCCTCATTGTTATTGGAGCTATTGCTATTTCCGATGGAGAAGAGGCCCTGGCCGTGCATTTCGCCCTTGCGCCACTGCCCATCGTAGGAGAAGAGCCCGCGAGGCGGGAATGCGTACGAGCCATGGCCGTCGCGAAGACGCTCCTTGTATTCGCCCACATACGTCTACCACAGGAGATTGGGCAGTGACTAGGTTAGCAACGAGGAGAGATGGCGTCACCACTAGCACGAGGACGAGAGGGTTCATCTCACCATGACGCGTTGGTCTGCTTGCTTGCTTGAATGTGGCTTGTGTGGGCGACTTGGCTGCACGCCTGATGATGGATCGGCACTTGCGACTCGACGCGTCTGCTCAGCAGTATGGCTTTCTGAAGATTCTCAGCAGCTTCTTCAGTCACAAAGTCTATCGATTTGTCTATTAAGAAACACATACAAAATCCACAATCCATACTCTTGTGGTGGTCTATAGTCATGGCCGTCATCTAGTGATTCGTGCCGGTCATGAGCTCCATCGCCTTCTCAAACACGACGGCCATGACCGCAAAGCCCGCCGCGCCCTTTCCCGTGTTCTTCAGAAACACTGTCCACATGCAACAGAGACACACATGTACACTCGGTTAGCTATCATAGCAATCAATCGCCCGTGTGCCCACCCCGCACGTTAAACAATGAAACGTACGCTGAGGTCCTGCTCTACGCGCCGCCCAGCCACCGAGCACGGCACCGGAGATGCCGCCGGCGATGATCGTGTTGTAAATGTCATGCGTCGCGCGCTCGCGCTCCACGAGGCACTCGACGCCCGCGAACACGCAGCCCACCATCGCGAACTCCTGCACAGGCGCAACGCAAATGTGAGTCTCTGGTGGATGAGTAACAAGAGCATTGGCAAACGTGGATTCATTGACAACCTTGGAGAAGTAGACGCTGCGCGTGTAGCCAGCGACGATCGACTTGCGGAAGCCGTTGTAGAGCTATAGACACATCGACACAATGCCAAACACAGTCCGTCAAGTTCTTTGCAACCGCAGCAGTACCAGGATAGCTGCTGGAATGAAGAACGAAGTGGTGTTACGGACCTGCTCGCGCATGTTCTTGCCAATGAGCTCGCCATGCGCGCCCTCAAAGGTGCCGAGGAAGACGCCGAGGCCGACGCCCATGCTGCCGCCGGCGACCGTCGCGACCACCGACTTCTTCCAGCACGACTCGCGCGACTCGTGCAGGAACTTCATCACGTGCAGCAGCGCCACGTCCGTCATTGGCGGCTCCTCCATCGTGCTCGTCGTTTCTTCCAGCTTGTTGGTTGCGAGTGAGATGGCCATTGCTGAAGCGGAGCGATCCTTTTATAACCGATTCGAAAGAGTCAAACTATTTCAAAAGGTTATTCAAATTTAGGTTTTTATGTAGTACGGAACAATCTCGCGATCTATCGAATATACGGGGATATTACATTGAAGAGGTTCAGGTCAACGTCCCCAACGGTGTTGTGAAAGTGATGATGCGTGAGGTCAAGACCGCCAAATTGGAGCTTTCCGCACGCACCCAAGAAGGAAGAAGCCATGATGCGCGTACGACTGCGCGCTCCCGATGAAGACGCCGACGTCCTCACTGCCGCTGCTACTACTGTTACTGCTACTGTGAGCGCGTGGCCGTCCACGCACCACCGCGAGCTGCACGCTCTCAACACGGCACCCGCGCGCCGCCTGCCGCCGCTCGACGTGCGCTCGCCTGAGTACATTGAGGAGCGCCTCGAGAACCTCAAGCGCAAGCCTTCGTGGCGCTCGTGGCTCGACCAGTACGTGCTCGAGCACCCAGAGAGCGACAGTGAGAATGAAGACGACCATGACAGTGGACGCAGTCAGGTGCGTTCTACATATACGATCAGTCGCTGGATATCTCTCTGCATTTTGGGCTCACTCATTCTTCTGCTTGACAGCAGCGCGTGGAGATCGACCGCACAGCTAAGCTGAAGCGCGCAGCCCGCCCCGGATTCCTTAAAACAACGCTCTGGTCCGTGGTGATTGTCGCCTTCTCGCCACTGCTGGTGCTGCTCTACCCGTGTCTGCGCAACAGAGGGTATGCTCGGTCTTGCGCTCTTCATGGTCCTAAATCCTGCGTGTGATCTGTGGTTCTAACCGCGGTACCATACTAATATGAACAGCAACTGGCCACTGGGCTGCACGTCTCTGCCTGGCCTGATTGCGCGCGCGATCTCAACGCTCGTATTTATCCTCTTTGGCGTCACGCTCGTGTACTGGACGATCTGTCGCGAGCTCCCGGAACTGCACGCGAACGCCTGGCGAACGAACCTGGACGTGCAGCTGAGCGACATGTTACAGACCGCTGAGGTCTGCCGCGCGTCGATTTTCCAGTGGGAGGGGCGCGCGCTCGTTCAGGAGCTCTGCATGCCCGTGGCGATCGACGCGGCGCTGCTGCTGCTGAACGTGTGGCTGCTGTTTCAGAGCCACCACAGGTGGGTGCGCTACGCGCTCGTGCTCATGGCCGCATTTTTCTACATCGACGTGCCCGCGAAGCTGTACCAGGCGACGTTCCCAGCGCCCGACATTGTGCAGATCGACCCTTCTTATGCTCTCGTGAACGAGGAATTGCTGGTACAGTACATTTGTGGTTTATTGAGCTGCTCGTTGACCTTGAAGGTTAACGTGGAGACTGACAAATTCGACATTGTCGCGACGATTTGTATTTGAATGTCTAGATCGCGTTGGAGGGCAAGAATCTCAAGCCCGGGGGCTCGGTGGCCTGGGTGGCGTACTGGGGCTGCGCGAGCACGTCGTCGGTTGACAGCTGCGAGAAGCAATTCCACGCCACGTTCGACGTGGGTGTCGTGCCCGTGACGTTCACGTCTATTGACCACTTCATCCCGTGCTACCGCGACCCGCCGAACCCACTGAAGGCGCAGGAGTTCAAGTGCTTTGAGCACATCCGCCTTCGCGTGAAGGACAAACAGAGCATCCCAGGGTGGTCGAAGGTCGCAGGCTCACAGCAGCAGCGAAGCACTAGTAGCGATAGTGGCAAGAGCGCTACCACAGCTACTGGAGAGCAGAGAATAGAGGCGTCAGGCCACCACAAGAGCGGTGACATGAAGAAGCAGACACAGCAAAAACAGAGGACCACGAGTGGCAACAAGGCAAAGCAGACGAAGCGAGCCAAGGTCGAGACTGTGAGCGTGACGACAGATGGCGAAGTCGCTCAAGCGTAGTAGACACAGTTCAGCAAGCGAGTGGCTGGGGCTTGCGGTTCTTCTCAACAATTTTATGTTTTTCTGTGTTGTTTTCGAGTTCCACATAAAACCCAAAAGGCTGCAACCACACATTAAAATGATATTTGAAGCATAGAAAATTGAAAATGAAGAAACTATGATCTCAATGCACAAGCGACAGCGAGTAAGTAGCTTGCAATTATCTACACGACCGAGGAGCCCTGCGCCACGGCAGCGCCGCTCGCCGCGCTGGCCACAGCGTCCCGCAGCACCTCTGCGAGGCGGAAGAACTTGGAACTTTCCTGCTGCGCCGCCTCCAGTGTGGCCTCGTTGAGCTTCTCGTGCAGCACACGGTCCTGCTCCATTTGCTTGGCGCGGAGCGCGAGCTCGCGCTCACGGAGCTCGACCTCCTTCTTGAACTTGGCCTTCTCGAACTCGAGCTTCTCGCGGTCCAGCGCCAACTGGTCGGTCAGGTGCTTTTCGTAGTCGAACGAGCCGCGCATGCCTATAGAATCACAGTCATAGCCAGCCACACACAGAAACATGTTAGCAAAGCGCATTCAAGGCCAGGGACATATGGCAACAGCACAAGAGGACTCACCCATGTACGTCTGCACTGCTGCTGTTGGCTGGACTGGTGCGTGACTTCCGTTCAAGCCACCGGCAGTCGTAGTTGCCACCGTGGTAGTGGTGGTGGCCGCTGGCACAACCGTCGTCGGTTGGTGCGGCTCCTCTGACAGCGCCGGGTGAGCCAGCGCCTGGGCTTGCGCCTGCGCGTACGCCATGTCCGACTCCGTGTTGAGCGACGAGCCGCTGAGCGAGACGACGTCGTCGACCATGTGCAACCCTTCGTACGGAAGGTCACCCTGCATCTGCAGGTAGCGCGCACGTGGTGCCTCCTGCTTGGGCAGCATCTCGTACTCGGCCCAGCGGCGCGGGTGTGCGCCCTGCAAGTGGCTGCGGATGTTGTCGACGCGGAACGCGCGGAAGAACTTGGTGGTCGTGAGCGAGCGTCGTCGGCGCTTCTTGCTTTCAGCAGACGACGAAGTAGCAGCAGCGGCTGCTTCGGCCTCGGCCTGCAGCAGCTGCTCGTACTTACCCTCGCGCCCGAAGGCCTTGCAGAAGCCGCACATCGCGAGCGACACATCACCTGTCGCCTGGTCCTTCTCGATCGCGATGAGCCCGAACTCCATCTCATACTTCGGCTGCCAGTTGTGACGGCGCGTGCGTTTAACTCCGCGGCCAAGCTTTCCATCCTTTGCATCGTCCTTGCCGCCACTGGCGCCGCCGTACGTACTCGCATCGTCGTCGTCGTCGTCATCGTAGTCGTCGCCGCCGTCAAGTTCGCGCTTGCGGCTGCTGCTGCCGCCGAGGTCGCTCGACGTGTCCTCGTACTTCTCCAGCGAGTCCTCGATCAAGTGGTGGTGGTCGCCAGTGGCGTCGTGCACCCCCACATGGCTCGCGTCATGTGGCGAGGCGTCAGTTGATCCAGTGGCACCACGAGCGTCCATTCTCGCTGATGATCGATTTTGGAGCCCTGCTGTGCGCTCCACGTAAATCTAGGGGGCTCCACGTAATTTTGTGCGATTGGCCTTGGGTTGTTCTGCCACATGTGAGCCACATACATTAGTGGGCCTCACTTTCGGGCGAAGTGGTCCACATTGTTTCTCCTTTTTCGAATCTGGTCACACTTGATACACTGATCCAAAAGGTAGCAATCAAATAGACACAAGCATGACGAGCACGTGGAGAGTGCGTGCGCTGCTGCTGCTGGCGCTGCTGCTTGGCACGGGCGTGCTGATATACGAAACCTGGTGGAACGATCTCTCGTCGCTCAACCACTATGAGGCGCTGGGCGTGAGCGAGAGCGCGTCGCTCAAGGACATCAAGCGCGCGTTCCGAGAGCGCTCGCTGCAGTATCATCCGGACAAATCCTCCTCGTCAATGGCGACGACCGAGCTCAATACCAAGCGCTTCCACCGCATCTCTGGTATGTGTGTATATGAGCTCTATTGCATGTATGCGTCTGCTGTACTGCCAGTGATGGTTCTGACCGGTGTGTTATGTACTGACTGCTCCATGGCAGAGGCGTATCGAGTGCTAAGCGACGAGCCCACGCGCACAGCGTACGACCAGGAGCTACAGGAACGAGCGCGGTTCCGGGCCATGCAGCGGCAGAGCTGGCGCGTGAAGCTCGTGCCCACGGCTCCCGGGTTACATGGTGCGCTGAAGTTCTACGTGACCGAGTTCCCGTTCGTACTGGCGGCGCTGGTACTCCACGTGCTGGACGTACGGCTGCTCGTGGTGCTGCTCATCTGTCTGGGCTGCACCATCTTTGCAGTCGATCTCGTGGTGCGTGTTGTTCGCAAGTTCTGGGACGTGGTGTTCTCGTCCTCCGCACAGTCGAGTGCCAACAGAAAGTCCAATGATGCAGCAATGCAGGCAGCGCGGCTCCGCCAGCAGCGAGCGCTTGAAGATGCTCGCCGCACTCAGGCGTTAACGAAGCGTCGCGTCTCAACGGCTTCAGTAAAGATCTGACGACTGGGTATCATAGAAAAGCAGATATGGCTTGGCTAAAGAAGTCAAGGCTCCCGTTTCCCATCTACTGTCGTGTGGCCAGGACGCGCTTATCATTAACGCTTGAAGCTGCTGAAGCACAGTTTGAGCCCTGTGTTTAGTTGCAGTTAGGGGACTCATGAGGGTCATTTAGCGATTGCCATTCTGCTTGCTACCAACGACAGCTATGAGCGCCGACACGGAGCTCTATGTGGCGGCCAAGATCCAAGCCAAGATCGAGAAGATTATTCTTGGCACGATTGTGCAACTGTCCCTGCCCAGATTCTCCCTCGAGCACAACATCCAAGTGGACCTGAACAACGGCGTGATCATCCGCGTCGAGAGTGTGCAAATGAACAGAGGCGAGGAGTTCTCGTACGACGAATTCCTGTTACCCGCAGTTCTTCGCTCAGTTGGGCTACGTCACCGGGAACGTGACAAACCTCGAGTTCCACGACAACAGCAATCACTGACTGGGGACACGACCACTACAACGGCGCTGACAAGCTCACCGTTCGCGTTGCGCCAGAAGACCAAATGGCATGAGGCCTCGAATTGAAGTCTTTGTTCATCAAACTCATGTGAGCCAAGGCCTTATGTCCTTTTCGTTCAGCATGAAAGGTTTCATCGTGTATTAATGTAGGACAATATCCTATTTAATCGTAATTCGAATTTCGTAAGACATTTATTAACCCATTTTGAATGGGTGGTGGTAGCAAAAGCAATTCAACATGACCAAAAAGCAATTCATTTCATTCAAAGACAAAACACGGTTGAATATGTGAGACCTTTGTGACTTTTTGTAATTCAAATACTTTACGTCTATCTACTTTCGAGTTATGTTGTGGCTACTTTTGACGAGATAACAAAACATGGTTGAATCAGTTCTCAAAACATGGTTGCTGTAGTCGACAAGCTCCATGAGCCAGTGAGCCAAGTGAGCGTGCGGGCGCCAGTGAAATCGATCCTCACAAAGAGTCACGACGACGATCGAGGCAGGCGACGCCGCTTCCAATCTCCTTCTCTTCTCTCGCTGTAGCGATCCCATCGCAACCACAGCAGCAATAGCAGCATGGAGTCGGCGACGGACCAGACAATCCTGCGCTATGAGGTGTCCGAGGTGGCCTTCGGCTTCTACTCGGACGCCGAGATCCGCGACTTGAGCGTCAAGCAGATCACGAGCCGCATGTCCTTCGACTCGCTTAACAACCCGGTGATCGGCGGTCTGTACGACCCGGCGCTCGGCCCCGTGGACTTCAACATGATCTGCCCCACGTGCCACCAGACGCAGAAGGAGTGCCCTGGTCACTTGGGCCACATTGAGCTGCCCGTGCCCGTGTACAACCCGGTGCTCTTCAGCCACATGCTCACGCTGCTCAAGCGCAAGTGCTTCACGTGCCACAAGTTCCGCATCGCGTCGGCGCGCTCGCGCGTGCTGCGCGTCAAGGTGCTGCTCATCGACAACGGCTTTGACGAGGAGGCGTCGCTGCTCTCGGAGCTGCTCGAGCAGCGCAACGGCGTCGAGGACGAGCCACCGCAGCGCACGTTCCAGCGCCAGCAGGCGATCCTGGATGAGTACGAGCGCCTCGCGCTCTCGCAGGTGAATGGAAAGTCTGGCCGTATCCGTCCATTGGCGCGCCTTTCGGAGGTGCAGCGCGAGAAGCTCGCTCGCGACTTCTTCAAGGGCGTCAAGGCCAAGTGCGAGAACTGCGGTGCGATCTCGCCGGGCCTCCGCCAGGACTCGAACTCCAAGATCTTCCTCAAGGGTCTCAGCGCGCGCTCGCGCAAGGTGAACCGCTCCAAGAACCTCACGGTCACGTCGGCACTCGACACGATGACGGGCAACCTTTCGGAGGACGACCGCATGGGCTCGGACGCTTCTGATGACTCGGACAACGACAACGACAGCGACACCGGCGGAGCCGCGAACAAGTACGCGAGCACGGAGGACACGTCGTCGCGCAGCAAGTACCTTCCACCGCTCGAGGTGCAGTCGCAGCTGCAGATGATGTGGAAGAACGAGGACGGGCTCATGGAGCTGCTCTACGGCGACCGCAGTGTCGCCAGCGGCCGCATCAAGGCCCGCGCCGACGGCTGGCGCAAGTTCTTCTTGAACGTGATCCCGGTCGCGCCATCGCGTTTCCGTCCGCCAGTGTTCCTCGGTGACAAGCAGTTTGAGCACTCGCAGAACCAGTACCTGTCCAAGATCCTGACGCTGAGCGAGAACCTCGTGCAGGGCAACTACTACGAGCAGCAGCAGAAGAAGGCTGCAGCGGCCACGACCGACGACGACGATTCGGCCGAGGAGCAGAAGCAGCAGGTGAACCTCGCGCGCAAGCTCGCGGTCTGGACGGAGCTGCAAAACAACGTGAACTGCCTCGTGGACAGCAGTAAGGCCAAGCCTGGTGCCGACGCCGCGCAGGGCATCAAGCAGGTGATCGAGAAGAAGGAGGGGCTCTTTCGCAAGAACATGATGGGCAAGCGCGTCAACTACGCCGCGCGATCGGTCATCTCGCCGGACCCATACATCAGCACGAGCCAGATCGGCGTTCCACTGCGCTTCGCCAAGACGCTCACGTACCCGCAACCCGTGACGCCGTGGAATGTCGAGGAGATGCGTCAGCTCGTGATTAACGGCCCGGACGTGCACCCAGGTGCGAATTTTGTCGAGAGCGAGACGGGCCGCCTGATCGACCTGAAGAAGCGCTCGCTGCACCAGCGCGAGGCGATCAGCAAGACGCTGCTCACACGCTCGGCTAGCGCCCAGGGCACGAGCAAGAACCGCGTGAAGCGTGTGTGGCGCCACCTCAAGACCGGCGATGTCGTGCTCATGAACCGTCAGCCGACGCTGCACAAGCCGAGTATGATGGCGCACGTCACGCGTGTGCTCACGAACCCAAAGATGCAGACGATCCGCATGCACTACGCCAACTGTAACACGTTCAACGCCGACTTTGACGGTGACGAGATGAACATGCACTTCCCGCAGAACGAGCTCGCGCGCTCGGAGGCCTACAACATCGCGTCGAACGACAACCAGTACCTCGTGCCGACCGATGGCTCACCGCTGCGTGGCCTCATCCAGGACCACGTGGACTCGGGCGTGAAGATCAGCCAGCGTGATACGTTCCTGACCAAGGACATGTACATGCAGCTGCTCTACAACGCCTGGGCGAGCATGGAGGACGCGGGTGTGGAGAAGTCTCACATCGAGATCGTGCCACCAGCGATCCTCAAGCCGCAGCAGCTCTGGACGGGCAAGCAGGTGATCACGTCCGTGCTCAAGATGCTCACCAAGGGCCTGCCACCGCTCAACCTCGACAGCAAGGCCAAGATCAAGGGCGACCTATACGGCAACGGCAACGCCGAGCACATTGTGGTCTTCCGTGACGGCGAGCTGCTCCAGGGTGTGCTCGACAAGAGTCAGTTCGGCGCGTCCATGCACGGTTTCGTGCACGCGTGTTACGAAATCTATGGCGCACGCATCGCCGCAGACCTGCTCTCGACGCTCGGCCGCCTCTTCACGTGCTACCTGCAGTTTGCAGGCCACACGTGCGCACTCGAGGACCTGACGCTCAACAAGGACGCCGAGAAGCGTCGCCGCAAGCTCGTGCACGAGTCTGTGTTCAATGGCGAAGAGGCCTACGCCGAGTTCGCTGGGCTTACGGACCTACTGGCCGCCAAGCACGCGTCCGAGGCGAAGAACGGCGGCAAGCGCCGCCGCATGGACGAGGTCGAGCGCGTGCAGATCCGCGAGCGCATGCGTGAGCTGCTCTCCGGCCCAGACGCCGACCAGAACGCCAAGGCGCTCGACGCGCACATGATGGGCACGGTGCACGGCTCTAACAGTGACATTATCAAGACGTGTCTACCGTCCGGACAGACCAAGTCGTTCCCAGCCAACTGTTTCTCGCTCATGGTGCTCACGGGCGCCAAGGGTTCGATGGTCAACCACTCGCAGATCTCCTGTGGTCTCGGCCAGCAGGCGCTCGAGGGCCGTCGTGTGCCGATCCTGAGCAGTGGTCGCTCGCTTCCGTCTTACGAGCCGTTCGACCCAGCTCCGCGTGCCGGTGGCTACATTACCGACCGCTTCTTGACGGGTCTGCGTCCTCAAGAGTACTACCACCATTGTATGGCTGGACGCGAGGGTCTTGTGGATACCGCCGTGAAGACTAGTCGCAGTGGGTACCTCCAGCGTTGTCTTATGAAGCACCTCGAGGACCTGCAGGTGAACTACGACCACACGGTGCGCACGTCGGACAGCAACGTGATCCAGTTCCTGTACGGCGAGGACGGCGTGGACCCGGTGATGAGCGCGATGCTCTCGGGCAAGGACGCGCAGTTCAACTTCCAGGCGATGAACCACCGCAGCATCTCGCACAAGTACGGCATCGACGCCAAGTTCTTCGAGCACACGAAGCTCGACATTATGAAGCCGCTGAAGCTGCACGCCGAGGTGCGTGAGGCCCAGGAGAAGGACTTTGCCAACCCGGGCAGCGTGCTGCGCGCAGGCGTGCGCGTGCAGGCGCGTCGCCTGAAGGAGGGAGAGACCAAGTGGAAGCGCGGCAACATCGAGCGCGGCTTTGCCGACGCCGAGATCCTGGCGCTCGCGCAGGAATACGAGGACGGCCGCGACTCGACGTACGACATCCAGTACCTGGACACGGGCCGCAAGGCCTTCGGCGTGCCGCGCACGACCGTGTTCAAGGCGCGAAAGCCGACGAACAACACGCGCGCCATGTCGGGCCGCGTGGAGCTGATCAGGGCTGCGCGTGCCGACCCGGTGATGCAGAGCCTGGAGCTGAACCACCACGTGGGGCTCGTCTCGGAGCGCCTGCAGGAGCAGCTCCAGAGTTACAACCAGCGCAACCCGGCGCTGTGTCTCGACCTGCTCAAGAAGAGCAAGAAGAAGTCAAAGAAGAGCAAGAAGTCGGACAAGCACGAAGACGGTGGTGTGGAGGAGATCGACCGCGAGAAGATGGTAACCAAGCACACGGTGAGCGCGGACGCGTTCCAGCTGCTCGTGTGGGTCAACTACCTGCGCAGCATGGCGAACCCGGGCGAGAACGTCGGCGTGTTGGCGGCGCAGAGTATCGGTGAGCCATCGACGCAGATGACGCTCAACACGTTCCACTTGGCGGGCCACGGCGCGGCGAACGTCACGCTCGGTATCCCGCGTCTGCGTGAGATCATCATGACGGCGAGCGAGAAGATGTCGACGCCCATGATGACGATCCCGCTGCACGCCAACGTGGATCCTTCGCGCGCGCAGAAGGTGGAGCAGCGCCTGAACCAGGTGGCGCTTTCAGAGCTCATCAACAACGAGCGCGGCGTGGCGGTCACGGACGCGTTCGTCAAGAGTGAGAACGGCATCCTGTGGGTGCGCGAGTACACGATCCGCCTCACGCTCTTCAAGCTCAAGCATATCAAGAAGGCGTTTGGGCTGAGCGCCGGGGACGTGTTCGACGCTGTGGGCAAGGGCTTCATCGGCAAGCTGCTGACGCTCATCTCGCGCGAGATGAAGAAGAGCGGTGTGGGCGTCGCGGCCGTGGCCGAGACGAACAACTTTGGCTCTGGTGGTGCGTCTAGTCGAGCTGGCAAGAAGAGCGGCGATGATGATGATGACGACGACGACGAGCAGGGTACGCTACGCTTCGGTAGTCGCCGCGAGGTGCAGGGCTACGAGATGGACGAGGAGGACGAGCGCATCAGCAAGGCGCAGGACGCGGCGGACAGCGACTCGGAGGACGAGGCCACTGGCAAGAAGTCCAAGAAGAAATCCAAGACGCTGAACGGCACGGACGTAGACTCGGCAGACGAGACCGACGGAGACGGCGGAGCGTTCGACAAGAAGCTCAAGAGCAAGACGGCGCCGACACTCGTGAACGGTCTCGAGACGCTGGACGTGCCCATCAGCGTGCGCAAGAACAAGTACTTTGTGTACTGCGGACGCAACACCAAGGAGCACTACGTGGAGCTGCGTCTGCGCTTCCCGACGCACTCCAAGACTGTGCTCATGGTGCCGCTCGTGGAGAAGGTGGCCAAGCAGGTGCTCGTGCAGCACTGCCCGGGTATCTCGCGCTGCTACCTGATCAACCAGCGCCTGGGCGACGCGCAGGACGAGACGCCGTGCGTACAGACCGAGGGCCTCAACTTCCAGGAGATCTGGGCCTTTGACGACATCCTGGACGTCAACCAGCTGGCCACGAACGACATCTTCCAGGTGTTGCAGACCTACGGTGTCGAGGCCGCGCGCGCGAGCATCTCCAAGCAGATCATGGACGTCTTCGGTGTGTATGGCATCAGCGTGGACCCGCGCCACCTGAGTCTGCTGGCCGACTACATGACTTCGCAGGGCGGCTACATGCCGCTCAACCGCATGGGCATGAACAACAAGGGCTCGGCCATGCAACAGATCACATTCGAGACATCGATGAAGTTCCTCACGCAGGCTGCACTCGGCGGGCTCGCCGACGACCTCGAGAGTCCCTCGGCGCGCATCATCATGGGCCAGCCACCGCGCGTAGGCACGGGTAGCTTCTCGCTGCTGCAGCCTGTTGCATTATAAGAATACTCCGTCACTTGACCATGACTCCACCATCCGCAGCAAACGTTGTAATAGAAACGCATACACTTATTCAAACCCATTTGCTTGGCGTACAACATGGCGGTGAGCTGGAGAGCCGAGTAGGCTTGGCGTCGTTGTGGTATCCGTCGAGGGGTCACGAGCGCTCGCGTCGCTCGTTGGTAAGCACAACAATCTAGTACTGCAAATGCGTGTGGCCCGGCTGTCGTTGCTGTCACACTGAATCTACGAATACAAGGAGCAATATAAGATTGACCCACTCAGAGCAGTAAAGCGCTTGGTAGCGTCGTTGTAGAAAGCCCTGGTGCCGTAGCGCCAGTGTCGGTGGCGGTGACAAGCACTTGAAGCGTACCGTACTATGGTCGTGCGCTGCATATTCAGTCAGCGGCAGTGTCGTCGCAGCTGTGTCGGCAGTACTCTCGGCGCGTGGCTCTATCGAGCTGTACCTGGCGCTCAATGCGCAGCGTAATGCCGGTGCCGCGCTGTGCGTGCGGAAATGCCGCTCAAAAGAAGTTGAAGTTGTCTTTGGAACGACTGTATCCACTCAGAAAAGTACGAATTCTCTTGTTTTCTTGTCTGTCATTCGACACTGGGTGACCTACTCGGAGGCATTGGACGGCTTCTTCTTTGGAGATGCTGGTGGGGACGTTGGTGGCTTTGGCTGTTTTTCTTTTATGGGTGACGGTGGTGGAGTCATCATGCTGAAGCGCCGCTGCAGAGGCTTCTTCGCGTCCGGACTCGTGCTGCTGCCGTTCGTGCTGGTGGTACACGTCGTCGTCTGTACACAGAGACTGAGTCGGCGGGTCATGGACGGTCGCGCATTCGTCGGCGAAGGCGGCACCATAGTAGCAAACTTTGCACTGCTGCTAAGTCCAGTCGACGCGTCGTCCACACTCGTGCTTCCTCGCGAGCCCACGTAGTTTCTACAGCAGTTGGACAGCCTCAGCGTGAGAAAGAGATATCCACCTGAGATGAACAAACACATCGATAGAGAGGCGTGGAGGACGTACTCGTACAGCTCCTTCTTCCAGAACTTTTCAAAGTGCAGCAGAAACACTTTCGTCACGTCCACACGGTCGGTCTTGAGTACATCCGTGATCTTGAGCGCGCGCGGCGAGCTCGACGCACACGCGAGCCACATGAGCTGGAAGAGTCCTCTAAGATCATGAAGTTGCCCCACCAACAATCGCACACAACGGTCAGCTATGAGAAATCCCAGACCGACTGATGGTTTTCATAGCGTACTTGAGCTTCTTGTCGCTCGGGGTGAGACTGTCGTGGCAAATCTTGCGCGACAAGCGCACGAGCAGCTCGCAGAAGCCGTCGTAGGTCAGTACGCGGTCGTGCTCGGTGGTAGGCGCCTTGGCGAGGCTCTCGATGTAGATTGTCGAGAACTCGGTCGTCGTGAGCATGCCGAGCGCGATGATGCCGTACGTGCGGCCAAACGCGACGCTCTCGGCGTATCCCATGTGCGCGGGACTCTGCTGTGAAGCTTTCGGCTCAAGCTTCTCCAACTTAGCGTGGGTCACGCTCGCATAGTAGGCGAAGAGCTAGAGAGTGCAACCAAAGACACGAGGGTGAGCACAAACGCAGCAGCTATGACGGAGAGTCTAGTGGAGCTTTCTGACCTTTGTGAGCGGGTCTTCGAATGTGCTCAGCACTTTCTTGCACTCTTCCACCTCCTTGGCTACTGGAACGCGAACTCTGTTGAGTGTAAAGAAGCATGAGTCTCTTGTGCGACGTTATAGCGCATGAATATTATAGAATTGTACTAAGTGGCGAATAAACTCACCGCGGCTTGAGCTGCCGCTCGATGCAGGTTCGCACAAGCGAGTCATACGCCCGGCCCGGGTCCTGATCGCCAGACTGCAGAAATTATACAGAGTTGATATTAGCACCGTCATTATTCGCGCAAGAGGAATGAAATCGCTGCTACCCTCACCATCTTTGCGAAATGCAGCAACAGTGCCAGGAACGCCGTGAAGTTGAGTTTCTTGGTGCTGTCGCGCTCGCTCGGGTGGCTCTTGAGAAACGACTCGCAGATGATCGAGACCTCCTTCTCGATCATCTTGGCCTCTTCGCTGTTGGAACTGTCGATGATCCCGCAGTCCTGCAGGAGCTTGATCACATTGGCAATGCGCATGCGCGTCGGGTCTTCCGAAGAGAGCTGCAGCGCGTAGGTCGCGAAGATGTCCCAGAGTTTCTCCTGCTGCGTGCGCTTGCGAGCCGCAGCGAGACTCGCGTCGAACGGCGAGTCGTACTTCTGCTTGTTGATGTTCACCGCATCGACGAGGTCCAAAAGGCTCGCGCGCGACGAGCTCCTGCGATGCGCGTACTCCTCTCGCGGCTTCAAGACCACGGGGTCCGTCATTCTCAAGAGAGAGATAGAAAAGGAGAGGCGACTGGGAACGATGCGTAGCTTGTCAAGTGCCAAAAGTGCTCTTCGCAGGTCAAATGCTGCTGGTACAAAGCTTCAGTTCCCTGCAAAGGCTCTCTTTCATCCTCGAGGTCATTATCCGAGTGCGAAAGGACGCGACTCAGGTGATGGTTGTCAAAGGCTATATGTAGCCATGTCGAGATGTAGCCATTTTGTTACAAGTGAAAGTCCTTTTCTGACGTTCACAATGAACTCCACGTTTAACAAGATGTCGAGTGTTCTGGGAATAGGCCTTCAAGACGATGGACAGTCCACACTAAATATAGTAGCAACAGTAGATCACCGCAGTAGTGTGCCTCATGAGAATGATCATGAGCTCTCTCTTGACTCAGAAGCTCGTCAGACTGCAAAGCCCTCTCACACACTTATTTCTCTCTCTCGATATCCCAAGGAATGGCGGAGCACAGTGTTGTCCCATCAGCTACACAACCCAGTGGCACGGTGGCACCTCCACCACTTCAACGACATCGAGGCTACGCACCTTATTTTGTGTTGAGCCAGAGATTAGAGCGTCGCATCGCCATATTCATTGTTCTCGTGCAAGCGGTATGGGCGATCGCTGTGCCCATCAAGAACGTCGCCATGATCACCAATCCCGTCTTCCGAGCGGACAGCATCGACACGGAGAACAGCGCGTACGAGTTCTCGCCATCAGAGAACGCGACGATGATCGTGGCTGGTAGAGACGTCGTTCCACTGCTTCAGAAAGTGCTTTCCATTGTGCTCGACAAACGAGTCATCCGCGGGAACTTCGAATCCGTCGATTCCTTTGACTTGGACACGGTCTACCAGCTACTCTCGCCAGAGGACTTCCACGTCATCTCACAGTACTACGCGCTGGTTTTCCAGGCGACCGAGCTCCCTGGTGGCGTCATGACGCCTCGACCCCAGTATTTCAACACACGAAACGAGAGCGAGCTGCCCGCAGATGCACTTGGCGTGTGGATACGCCCAACGGAACCGAGCCAAAGCGACTGGTTCCTGAGGCTCTCCTGCTCTACTGAAAACGCAAAGCTCGACGGCACGCGCTGCTTCCAGGGCAACACGTCGGACGTCTGCTACGATTTCCCAAAGAAAGGCGATGTGCGGCGATACGAAAACGTGGATCTCGAACCTTTTCGCAACAGCAGTGGCATGGTGAACAACATCGGACTGCTGTTCCTGATTGAGGTCTTCCACTCAACTATGGCGGCGCTCTTCAGCACCAAGAACTGGAAGAAGACGCTGGAGAGCGTTCAGTTTGTCACGAGTGCGGACGCAGCGCTCAACAACGCGTTCTCGAGCGTCTACGCTAGCGACGGGCGACCACTGATCGCGGAGAAGCATGCAACTGCGTTCAGTTTGCCCATGAGCCTGCTGCAAACGAAGAACCTCGAGTCCTGCGTGAACAGCGAAATCATCGGCGCGAGGTTCTACACAAAAGCCTTCGTGCTCAAGCTCATCCAGTCTGCGCTGGTGAACTACGACGTGTACGACCCCGCCGAAGCCTTGATTCAGCTCCCAAACCAGACGAACGCGATCGTATCTTCGATTCTCAGCTTCGACTTAGTGCTCACATCAGGGGCTCGATATGCGCCAATGTCGGATGCTGGCTCCAAGCGCTTCGCGGGAATCACTCTCGCGACTGTGAGCGCAGCATCGATGCACCTGAAGCTGGACAAGAAGCTCAACGGCGAGCAGGTCTTCGGCTCGTCAATTCGAATGCTCGAGTACATGGCGTACTACCCAGAGTACTACAGCTACCTGCAGCACGAGCTGAAGACTGCCGCGGATGAGCCCTTCGACCAAGTGAGCTTGACTATCCTCGGCGGCGGCACGTCGGGGCTCTTTACATTCAAGGGCAGCTGGTGGGGCAACACGATGGCGGTCTATCGGCTTCGTGAGCGCTCAAGAGACTCAGGGAGCGCAGTTCGAATCGACCCATGGTGGGACGACGAAGCAGAGTTTGCGCTTTGGTTCGAGAAGCTGGAGAGAACTGCTGATGCGCCATTCCATATGTTCGACAAGTACATGGATATCGAGCCGCACCAGGTCGTGCTCAAGGACAACTCCATGACTGCGTGTCATCGCGCGTTCTTCAAGGCGCTCACGAAAGTCGCGTTCCTCAGCCTCCTGTCGCTCACTCAGCTTCCCAGCTACTTGATCTTCATGAGCAATATCAACGGCGCGACGGCGTGGTTCAGGACGACGATGCACAAGAACGAGCTGTACGGCGAGACCATCGACGGCGCTCGATATGCGTTCAGCTATAGCCTCGACGCTGTGACGCGTATGTAGCTCTTGCTTGACAAAGTTGCTTGGACTAGGTCTCATCACGACTCACTCCTTACTTTTGTATGTCTATATTGCAACAACAGATAAGGACGATGGCAGCGCCTGGGTGGTGGTGCCGCTGCTTTACGCGATGCTGCAGAACTTTAACAGGAGCGAGACTCTCCGAATGCTCACCCTCGAGTTCAACCAGTCGTTCGCGTCGCTCGTGGCCACCGAGTACGGTCTGATCCACTTCACCGACATGGCGCAGTGCAAGATCGGCTTTGCCAAGAACAACGTCAGCGACGAGGACAACACGATCAACATGATCATGGACAAGCTCTACCCGAGCGTGGCCAGTTTCTTCAGTGATCTGCTGGATGCGATTCCCACGCTGCGCTCGAAGATGAAGGTCGACCTGGAAAACGCCGACAAACCCGTCCAGATGGTCGACATTCGACAGGAAATGGTGTGTGCTTCGTGAGTTTTTAGCTTTGCTGTGCTTCGTCTTCATAACGGAAGCTTTCGCTCTTCTTTCCATGGCTTGTGCGTAGATCAAAGGCTCGCCGAGTGGACCCGCCAGCGTTTCTTTGAGCGGTTCACCTGTGTTCTGGACCCCCACTGCGTTCACTGTCGGGATGCTCAAGTTCTGGCCGTCCGTCACGCCTCCGCTAAGTGTCATTGAGGCGTATCGCGATGCGACGACGTGCTACGACACGCTCGAGATGCGCTACTTGAACCAGAGCGTGCGGTGCTGGGTCGAGCCAAATAACGTGCTCAAGACCCGCGTGGAGCACAAGTCGATCCTCATGGGCAAGATCCTCTTCAGCATCTGGTCCACGAGTCTCGTGCTCAACCTGATCGCGTCGTTCATTGCCGTGGGCTTCATCTGGCGGCTCGTGAAGGCGTGGCGAGTCACCAAGTTCCGGTGCGTCAACATCTGGGTCGCACTGCAGCTCAACTTCCAGGGATTCGGCGTGCTCTCGTTCTCGCAGATCGTACTGCTCACGCTCAGCACGACCCCGCTCTTGCTCGGGTACCACATTCCCGTCGATAACGTGTTCATCATGGACCAGGACACGCAGCACATTCCTAAGGTGCTCAAAGACTTCATCGTCACGCTTAGCGCCAGCTGGTTCTATCGATTGGGCTTTGAGATCGCCAACCAGTTTGTCGTTCTGCGCAAAGTGTCGTTCTGGTTCAGCAACTTCCGCCTGCGGGGACTGAGTATGCTGCTCATCTTCATCCTACGGATCGCCACGCCCGACAAGATGCACAGCCCCGAGTACGAGCTCGCCAAACTGCTCCTCACGTGCTCGCTGTCGATGATAATGGGGGTCGCGGGCGCTTTTGTCCCAGTGTACTGGCAGCAGAACCACCGATCGAAGATCATACACCCGACGGACCTCAAAAGTCAGAACATCGTCGTCGCCTCGATCGACAAGCACAGCATGCCGCTCAATAAGTACGGACTCATCGGGTTCTCGAGACGAGGGTGGTCGCTCACGGGATTGATCGTCGAAGGCTGGGAAGTGGTCAAGCACAAGGGCAAGAACCGGTGGGTGGCCGTCAAAGGCATGTGTCGCATCCCGCTTGCCGTGGACGAGCACGGCGACATCAAGAGCCTCTTGTAGCATGATGCATCACACGTACGTGGAAGTGAGTGGATGGACTGGGAAGATCCTAGTTAGCCACATCATCATCAGGAAACATTAGCAACAACTCATCAATATTCACCCAAAGAAAGCCATTTTCATTTCATGTCGTTTCACCATCGGTTCGCCCGGTCTTCACTGTATCACATTACTCATGGGGAAGACTCGTACACGCCACAGTCCGCGATCACCACTGGCTCCAGCGGCTTGTCGCCCTTGTCAGTCTCCGCGCTCTCAATACGCGTGATAATATCGAGACCCTCGACCACCTTGCCGAACACGACGTGCTTGCCGTCGAGGTGTGGCGTCGGCACCGTCGTGATGAAGAACTGCGAGCCGTTCGTGCCCGGGCCGGCGTTCGCCATCGACAGCAGACCTGCCTGGGTGTGCTTCAGGCGGAAGTTCTCGTCTGGGAACTTTTCGCCGTAAATGCTCTCACCACCGGTTCCGTCGCCACGGGTGAAGTCGCCACCCTGAATCATGAAGTTCTTGATCACACGGTGGAACGTGCTGCCCTTGTAGTGCAGTGGCTGACCAGTCGAGCAGTTGCCCTTCTCGCCTGTGCATAGTGCGCGGAAGTTCTCGGCCGTCTTTGGCACCACGTCCTTGAACAGCTGGATGACAACCTTGCCAGCGTCCTCCTCGCCGATCTTGATGTCGAAGAACACCTTCGGGTTGTTTGGGTCCAGCACTGGCTCACCTTCAACAGTCGACTTGTCGTCGTACATCGAAACCTTGTTGAACAGACCACCGAAGACCGACTTCTCCTTCTCACGCGCGTCCTTCATCTTCTTCTTCAGCACCTCCAGTTCGCGACGCACTTCACGGTTCGTCGGGTCAATCTTGCCCGCCGCAAGGAAGTCTTCCTTGGCGCGATCCAACTCGTTCAAGTGCATGCGACCGACACCACGACGGAAGAGCGCCTTCACGCTCTTCGCGTCATTCTTCAGCGCTTTGGTCGCCAAAGCGACAGCTTCCGTGTAGTCCTCGATCTTCAGGTACATCATCGCGCTGTTCAAGTAGCACGTCGTCTGCAGCTCCTTCATCTTCACCTTCTCTTCATCTGGCACGTCGTAGACATCCTCCATGTAGCCCGCGGCCTCGTTGTACTTGCCGGCAGCGTCAAAGAACTTCTTCTCCTTGAAGAGAGCGTTGCCCTCATCCTTGAGCTTGGTGCACTCGGCGATCTTCTCGTCCGCGTCCATCTCCCAGATCTCTTTCTTCTTGGCCTGGTAGCCCAGCAGCTCTACATCGAACTTGAGGGTTGCGTTTGGAGGGATCTTTGGTGGTGAGCCGTTCTCGCCGTACGCGTACTCGGGCTTGCACGTCAAGACTGCCTTCTCGCCGACCTTCATGGTGGCGAACGCCAGGTCCCAAGCGCGGATCACATTGCCCTTGCCGAGCACGAACTGTCAAGCGCAATATAACAACAAACGAACGACAGCAAACACGCATCAAGTTAGTTAATTGCTAAAACGCTCAGCATAACGCAACACACGCAAGACGCACCTTGAATTCCGAGTTGCGGTCGCGCGAGCTGTCGAACTTCGTTCCGTCCAAGAGCGTACCCGTGTAGTGGGCTGCATTCATCCATTAATGCCAGTTGCTAGGAGTCAGTACACTCAATCGCATGTTAACAGTACGAACAACATCATCAAGTCAAAGGCGCACCTCGCACTTCGTATCCATCAGGCGGGACGCCGCCCGTCCCTTCCTGGTAGATCTCCTTCAGCACGCCACCATCGCCCGAGAGGTCCGTCATGCTGCTGCTCTTTTACTTGTCTGTGCACACGTATGCAATACAAGGACGCACGCACGTGAGCAACCGCGTCCCATATACACACACACACAGTGAGCTCTTCGCTGCTGCCACTCACCTTCTTCCCTGTTCCTATACCCTGGAGCTTCAATTGTGGAATGGACCCGCGTGAGTGAGATGGATGAAATCATGTCCCGAATGTAAAATCTCAACAAGGGACACAAGATCGTTCCAGTTTCTTCCAGCGAACGTTCTCGAAATACTCACAGGGGTGTATACCAAGCATCAAACACGACAAGACAAGTATACAGCGCCATGAGCTTGATACAACTGAAGACCTGAATTCGATAGCGCGCGTCACGTGATCTTCAGTTCTGATGCAAAGCGTAACTTTGCCGGAGCCGTTGAAGTGATCGCGTCCCCAGCTTGCGATGCCGCCGTGGAACGCAAGATCCACGACGTGGCCCAATGGAGTGAAGGACTGCGGTATTTGCAAAGGAACTCGTCGCCTCTGTACACTTGGACGCTCTCAACATAGATAGCGCTTGGATTTATAGGCAGTTGCTCAGGTCCACTTGATTGATGTCCTCGAGGGCAAATCTGAGCATGAACCACCGCGCGACCTCAACGACTGTTGGATTACCTTACTTTCGCTACGCATTCATTTGGGGAGTGTTATTAAACCTGAGAGCCGTGTCGAACGAACTATCCGTGCACCATGGTCTGATACGTGAAGTTAAACCGCTGTGGCTGCCCGATATGCGGACTCATCGCAGACAGCGCCTCAGTCCACTCAAACACCGGATTCTGGTCGTGCGTGGGGCCGCTCACAGCCTCGCTCTCGAGCTTTCCCTGCTGCATGCGTCCCCAGGACGTCGCTTTAGCGTCGATCGCTCCATTGAGCGTGAATAGCTTCGGGTCCGTCTCGAGGTCGTACCGAGAAGCCACGGCGTGCGATGCGTGCGAGCTCGAGAGTGGGTCTTCGCGCCAGTTGTTGTAACGCATGATGCGCTTGAGGTCCTCGAACGAGCTGATCTGGGGCGCGTCACGCTGGAAGATCTTGGAGCGCGTGCAGTTGGCGTGCGACCAGGACGCGCTCTGGTTCGTCGACTTGTACGCAGCGAGGAAACCTGAGCGCTCGTAAATGCTGGGGAAGTACGGCACGTTGTACGAGCCCCAGTACCCGATCTTGTTCACGATTAGTGACACGTCCTCAACATGAATAAACCCTGGGAGCTGTTCCAAGATGGTCAGGCCATTCTTTTGGAACCCAGTCCCGGGGACAAATCTCTTGGTGTCAATGATCATCCACTGGTCATTGTACGTGCCACTGTTGTACTTGGAGAACGTCGCGGCCCAGCTCATGCCGTCTTCGCCCAGGAAGTTCGCGACCTTGGAGCGCAGCCAGCACAGCACGCTCTTTGGTGTCACGAGCGCGTACAACTCGCTGTTGAACACGCCGTGCGTGGTCTCCATGATCCCCAGTCCGGCATCCGTCATGTACCAGTCGTCAACCGAGGACAAGTAGCCTGGGCTGCTGGACATAGAGATCTTGCGACGAGCGCTCACCGTTGCTGCCGAAGAGTGAAGCTCTGAGACAGCCACCAGCGGTACCTCGTAGTGCTTGTAGATGCGGTTCATCGAGCTGTAGACGTCCCACGTCGCATGGCCCCACACGAGGTCAGTAAAGTCCGGGAGGATCCGAATGAGCGCCGAGCACTTGAGGTTCTTGAGGAACGTGTAGAACGACTGCGTGATGACATCTGCGGCCGTCGTACTAGTGGTCCGTGAGTCAGTGGCTGCGTGTTGCCTTCGCTGGATTACTGGGATCAGATCCTGCAGATCGCCGTCTGCGTTCAGCATGAAGAGATCGATCTCAGACGCTGGCTTCGGTTCCGTTGAGAACCGCTGATAGCCCTGGACGAGCCCATCGAACTGAGCCAAGATCGTACCGACTGTATCCCAGTACTCCGCGTCCAGCAGTTCTGGACGCGTGTCGTAAAACGCGACTTGCTCTCGCATCCAATGCAAGTTCTCACGCAGGAAGCTCTGCAGATCCCGCAAAGTCTCTTTGTCTGCAGCGTCGCCATTCGGGAAGAACGTGAGGTACACGTTCACAAAGTGCTGGTCGATACGGTGGTGCGTCAGTGTGGCCTCAGCGTACCCAGCAGCAAACATGATATCCCTTCGTTTTCGGCGTGCAAGCGCGTCATCCTGGAGCTCGTGGGCGCGCAGCTCGGTCGTGTTGACCCAGAGCTGCGACCAGCCAATGGCGTGGAGACTGTCGTTGAATGTCGCCCACGCGTCTGCTCCATCAGGCGCCTGCTCTGCTGCGCTAAACTTGACGTCGACGGCACTGTCATGTTCATTGTAGAACACTCGCACATACTGCACGCCACCTTCCATGTCAGCAGTGTCCAGCGATGCTGCTGGCTGCGCGTTTTGCGCCACCACGGTATCTTGCAGCGGCGGGAGCGCTTCTCTTGGCTGCTGCAAGTGGGATGCTAAGCACACGATCATGGCGACGACAAGCCCGAGCGCCATGGCGCAGCTCAGCACCATTCGTGTCAGAGCGCTGCGACGCGACCGCGCTCGATGCTGCGCGGCATTGTCTTGCAGCCCAACGCCGTGGAACGTGCCATAGCGCTCGACTGGCGTCTGCATGTTCTGCGAGGCTGTCGGTGTCATCACGTTCTCTCTGTCTTCTAAGCTGCTGCTGGTTGTTGCTGCCGAACGCGGGCGAATCGGAGAGTGGGGATGTGAAGTGGGCTGTCTGTCTTCTGGTGCTTTGGCTAGTAACCACCACCACGTGCCTCTGCCATTTCGAATCTTCTGCGTCACTTGCGTAGACGCACGCGAGTGGCTGGATGCGTGCTGGTTCAGTTTCGTATTCGTTAAATGGGCGGACTGACGGAGGCAACACCAGAATGCCGACCCTGTATAGTAGGTATCAATATTTTTTTCATAGTAGGCAGGGAATACACATAGATACAATTATACTTGTAGCTTAAATAATATTTATGCTATATGAGAGAGGTTTATCTTCGCTTACATTGAAGTTGCTGCTACAAACGGAAAACGGTTAAGCGGGTGGGTGAAATTGCTGCGACAAACGGAAAACGGTTAAGCGGATGGGTGTTTCGCTTGGGCCACTGAAAGGTCACTGAAGTGCTGACTTGATGATCTATTGTCGGCTGACCCGTCGCTATGAGTGGTGCAGCTTTTGGTCAATCATGGAATCTCAAGTTGACTGAGTACAGCTGAGCGCGTTCGTTCGCCAAAGTATTTTCTTCTCGCGTCCGAAAAAGGAGAAACGAGATTTAATTGACTGGCGTGTAATACAACTGCAAAATCCTTAAAAAGCTGTGCTTTGGGCCGAAGCGTGAACGCAGCTTGAATTGCCTGTGTCTCTATATCAGGGGAAAAGTGATTGGATACAATGCTATAATTGATGACTTCACGATAAAGCAGTATCTGAAAGGGCTAGAGCACTACTCGTGTCAAAAGACGGGCAAGTTTTCATGATTAACAAGGCGCTTTATGGATTGCAGCGGAGCGGGCGAGTTTGAAATTCTAAGCAACGACTGACACGAGCAACATGAGATCTCTCGTTGCAAGACCGAGCCTTGCCTATACGTGAATAAGAAGGACGGCGTATACGCACTCGTGGTCGCAGACGTGGACGTGGCGATACGAGAATCTCAAAATCAACTTGTTCCAAAAGGTCGACAAGACCCTACGGTGTCAAGGGCCAAGAAGTGCTGTACAAGTATATAGGATTCGAGATCGAGCACGACGGCGAATCAATCAAGATTCACCAGAGGCAGAAGGCTGAAAAGTTGATCCAGAAGTATGAACTCACGACTGCGCACCTAAGCTGCAGTCCGATGGAGGCGATGGGGAGGCTGTTGAGCGAGATTAAGGGCGGTTAGGACGAGAGGCCAGTAAACGTCAGCGACTTTTTGTGTAGCGAACTGGCCGCGTCGCTCATGTTTCTTCCGACCTGTATAAACCAGATTTTGCGTACCCAGTTGGCCAGCTTAGCTGGTTCGTGCAGAACCCGAGCGCGAAGCGCATTGACACAACCAAGTGCGTGCTATGCTATCTGATCGGAGCAAAGAACCAAGGCATTATGTACTGCGTGCGCGATGCAGCGCGAGCCTAGAAGACAAAAATGTGGTTGGTGGCTTCTGTGATCCGGATTGGAACAACGATTCTGACACGCGCAAGAGCATCACCAGTTTCACGCACTGTATAACTGAACAAACCGTGGAGTCGACTTCTCGGCGCCAAACGATTGTGGAGTAATTGACCGTGGAGGCCGAATACGTCGAAACCTGTGAGGAGTGCATCGACGGGCAAGCACTGTGACGGACTGTCGTTACACATAGTTCTGATGCACATTTTAGGGCCTTGTGAATGGCCGACTTCCGTGACTTTACAGTATCCGATTGGCAGGTGGCTTATTGCCACCTGCCAATGAAATGATACCACGTCATTTCGTTGCTGCATGTCTTTGTGCTCTGGCTGAGTGCCAGAGCCAGCATTTGATTTGAGAATACAGATTTTGTTTTGCGCCTTAAGTAACACATCGTCTCGGCCTTCTACCGAGACCGACGCTTCCTCTACTT
>JAASGT010000001.1:0-100444 GCA_023334315.1 Globisporangium alternatum | reverse complement strand
GCGGAGAAGAGCAAGAAGAACAGCAGCTGCAAGACAAGCAACGTACTTGCGAACACGAGGGCCGAGGCGACGCCCATGAAGCCGAAGAACGACGCCGACGAAGGGCACACGTCCGCAGCGAGTTGAGCCAGCATCTTGCTTATTGAAAACGAAGAAACTTGAAAGAAGCTTGTCAGGCGGTGACTGTTCGTTATGCATCGAGTTCAACAAGAAAAAGCGCGTTAGATGCATCACAATTCTAACAAGACGTACTACTGCGTCGGTATGGTACCAGTGCCATCCACATGCTCCCACAACCGCACCGCCGCAGAGAGCGATGGCGACACGCAGATCTCCTCAGTTCCTTCTGTACCTGGCGGGCTCTCTCGTTCGGACTGCGGCACAAGAATGAGCGCGTGGGGGCAAAAGCAGGAAAACTAGAGCTATTCTCTGTTGTTTTGGCTCGGCTGAGGTTCTTTGGCGTCCAATACAAATTCCAAGTGCTGGCAAATGAAAAAACCTCACAAAGGTTTCAGCCAAAATAATGAGGGGGCACTGCTTGAACAGCCTTTGAAACTCCTCTCGGGATAGTAGGCGCAGCAGCTATATTTGGTACGAAGGCATAATGGGCACGAGGCTCACGGACAGCGCTATCTCAGTCCAATCTGCAGTCAGTTTTAGAATACTCATCTGATAGTTAAGATACATCAGTAATATACTTCAAAAAGTGTCTAATTCATAAATGTTCCGTAAAATAACCCGGCCCATATTTTCGTGACAGGAAACCCATGGGTCAATGATGAATCCTACCATACAAATGACAAATATCTTTCGAATCGCATATGCGGGTTTCCTGTCACGAGTTCAAAAAAATAAAATTGGGACAGGAAACCCGCGTTGCTCTTTCACTTTTATCATACAAAGAGCAAGACCACAATCGAATTCTGCTCGAAATGTTCCTGCCACGTTTGTTTTTATAGCAGTAAGCATTTCTACCGATATACACCATGTATTGTGTGAGAGGGAGTCGAATCGTGGTCGGATGCAAGTGCTGTATCATCATCGACGCCCTCTGCACGCGCAAGGTTTCGTCCAAGGTCTTCACGACCACCAACTTCACGGACAGCGCTCTCACTCCGCATCAGTGAGGCCTCGTGTCCTTCTTCATCCTTGTAGCATTTGCTTGTGTGTGTGGGGAAAGAGGAGCAAAGCAGGAGAGCAATCTCGTTAGTATGCAAATGTACCATACGCTGTATAATTTTATAGTATGTGTTTGCAAACGGAACAATCAAGAAAACGTAGTGCTCATATGTCGAAAAGAGTATTATAGCAACTTAATATTGAATTTGGATTGCGTCATTGCCTATTTGAGTGTCGATACAATTTTACTCTTTGGCAAAACACATACAAACCTTAGTCAATAGCGCACAAAAACTAAATCCAAAAGCGAATATCTGAAATGATGTGTACCACACACTCTACCACAATATGTATTGTGGCCCACACCACAAATCTCGTCGACGCCTTTTATGGCACCATTTCGAAAGCACAAGGACAAGCAAGCAAACAAGCATGGCGGAGGAGTATCGCCAGCGGCTGGACAACAACGTGGAGAAGCTCGTGGAGAACTTCAAGGGGCTCGTGAAGACCGCGAGGATCAAGGACAAGACCAACACCGCGCGTGAGGCCTATCAGAACTCCATCTATGCCACCACGCTCGTGCAGGCGAGCGAGTCGCTGCTGCGCCTCGTATCCGAGATGAAGCTCTCGGTCGCGCTCGGTGACTTTGAAGGCATGAACCAGACCGTCGATACCACCACCGAGGACCTCTTCAAGCGGTACGTGTTGATTTGGATGCGTTAGTTGCTGTATGCTACACGGGAGGATACTCATGATTGTGCTCCATGTATGCATGTTCTTGTAGATGCGACGACGTGGACGCGCACATCTCGCACCTGAGCTCGGACATCTCGTCCGCGCTCTTCGAGCTAGAGAACCACTACTACCAGTCCAAGTGGCGCCTGAACCCAGACGACGCCGCTGGTTCTTCTTAGTTTTGCCAGTCGCACGCGTCCGAATCGCTCGTGGTTGACAGTGCACGTTCACACACACAGAAGCGTTTCCGGTATACATCGCCCGCCCCAGTATTTAAACCGAAAAACAAAGCAGCACGTCTCCCCAGAGAGAGAAGTCGTTTGTTATGCAGAATTATTGGCTTGTGATCCATCCTTCATCTCCTGAAATGCTTGTTAGATGTGCAGATCCAGGTCCACGCCGTCCAGGATCATGTCCACGTCGATTGGCATCTCGCCGTCCGTGTCGAGGTCTCCCACGTCGTCCTCCATCTCTTCTTCCTCCTCTTCCTCCTCTTCTTCGTCTTCCTCATCTTCGTCATCTTCATTCTCTTCTCCAGCGTCGACTTCTCCGCCAATGGCATTCATCACATCAGCGTCAACAGTTGCAGCAGGTGACGCCAAAATTCCTCCATTTGTGCCTGCTGCTGGTGCTCCCATCGCGACTGAAGCTGGAGCAGAAGCTCGGGGCACACTTGAAGATGTTTTCAGTATCGAAACCAAGCCAGGTGTGGCACTACTGGTGACAGGAGCAGCAACGGGGACAGCGCCTGCAGAGGCAATGGTCGATGACTTGATCAGCGGAAGGTTCTCCTTCGTGCGCCACTCGTTCAGGCGTCGCTCATTCTCTTTCTCCGTCATGGGGATGTAGCTAAACGTGTGAATTTACAGCAACAATCAAGATTAGCAACAATAACAGATACAGCAACTGGTTTTGCCTGACAAAATCATACCTGGCGCGCTCCTGGTCGCTCAGCTTCTGCCACATCTCGCCCAGGATCTTGGACGCGTCCTTGGCGCTCGTGTTCGCATTGTCCGTCATGATCTTCTTCCGCCACTCACGACAGAACATCAGAAAAGTGTTCACGGGCTTTGGCGGGCGGTTCGCCTTCACCACTGGCGCTGGGGGTGGCGGCGCAACGATGCTGTTCTGAGAGTGTGATCGCATCCGCTTGAAGTCCTCACGCTCGAGAAACGGGATATCGTCAGCGAGGACGAACTTGACGGTCGGCTCCCACGACGGCGCGTCTGCGCGATCCCGGAGTGCGGCTGTCACAGGTGGCAGACGAGTTACGCGGTCCCGCAGTCCTTCTCGAATAAGCTAAAGGATAGTAAAGTGAATTAGACCACATGAGGATTGGGACCATGTGAAAAGCGAAACAAAACACGATGACTCGAGAAATCTGTACCCGAGAGTAGTCGCGAAGCTGTTCTCGGATTGTCAGAGCGACCTGTGCTTCAAATTCTCCGCTCAAGCCCTGAATAATGCAACAAGGGATGATCAGTTTGATACTCTCTTCAATACAAGATCTGGACAGCGAGGCTTCGATTACTCCACGTACCAACTCCTCACACAGGACGTTGGCGAAGAGCTCTGGCGAGTTGCTCGAGTTACTAAGATCCCACTTTCATACAAACACAGAAGAACATTAGCATTCCTACATTATAATTCAACAAAGTGAAATAAATAAAAGCAAGCATCACGCACCTCAAAGCGGTCGATGAGGATCGTGTCGTTGATGCGGATGTTGATGAAAATCGGGTGTAGACTCTCGTTCGTGTCCACTGCTTCGTGCCACGGCATCGAACGCTTACCTTTCTCCACCTGGGCTTCGATTTGCGCCGCAATCCGCTTTCGAAACGACTCGGGCAGATCCAGGTCCCGCACCAGCGTATCCGCAAACGTCTCGAACGTGTAGTCTTTTTCATGACTGCACAAGCAAAAATCACACATGAAGAAAACAAAAACAAGGTGCTTAGCATACAGGCAAACAAAATGAACATGAAGCGAGCGCATGAGAATATCTAAAACGTACAGGTTCCAAGAGAATGAGTCAATGTAGCGGTAGCCCTCGACATCGACATCGAGGCGAATCGGGATCAGCACCGTCTCGCTTGGCGGGTTCTACACATCGTCATGGCAATTCATACATAGATACGCGTGGACAACAAGTCAGTGAGATTATCACACAATTTTTGCCAAAGAAGCAAAAGTGTCAAGCTCAAATACCTTTGGGTAGTCGTAGAGCTTGCGCTGCGCCAACACTGAATCAGGGATCCTACATCACCATCAAAAGCGTGCAAGAAAGCGATATGAGGCGAAATACAAGCGCAATGCTATCATGAAGAACTCACTTTTTCGTGCCCATTGCCGCTTCGCTGTTCATCTCCTCAAGCCGCCGCTTGAGCTTGGGTGAGCTCCCAGTCGGTCCAGTCACTGTTTCTCCGCAACACCATCAAATCAAATGCGCATTAGCCGATGTGGGCTACAGCAATACGCAAGAGCGATCCAAGCAACACACATCACGTACGCATCATATTCATGCTTCCTTTCTCCATGGGCTTCCCGCCGCGCCGCCGAATGAGCCACGACTCCATCAATCCATTGATCTGCATTTCGCCACACGCAAATACAAAGAAGAACACGTTAGTGGACATCATTCGCACCGATCTTCACTTTCCAGACCACACCAGCAGGACTATTCATACGCACTCTGGACACGTTGCCTTTGTATCGCCCGAGCATCCACTGCGAGAGCATGCTCGCGTTCACGCCGCACTCCTTCGAGACGTCCACCTGACGCAGACCAATGCGATTGCGCAGTGCCTCCACCTGCAAACCAACAAGGCAATAATCCACACTGAGACGTTAACTGCGCAATACAGCGAGATCATTGGCATGTCCACACGCACAAACGACACCGAGACGCAAACGTACCTCCTGGGCGAGCACAGCGCGCTCGACGTCGGCATTGTCCTGTTCAAATGCAAGGGCAGCGAGCACACAGCGGATTAGAACTGGGGCGAAGTACACGCAGTGGACGACAAGGGGAAACAGGAACGAAGCGGTACGCACCGGCTGAAGGTGCGCAAAGTCTCGAGCCGACATGGCCACGGAGCTGTCACCACTTCTCGCGCTCGAATCGCTCGAGCGAGAGCTGTGAATTGGTTTGACAGCGTAACACTGCCACAGCCTGCGTAACCGCACCCGATGGGTTACGCATTTGAAATGTTGCTGATGATTTTGATTGGACAGTTGTTCAGAGGTTGCAGTAGAAGCACTAAAATCTTGCCGTAATTTGTAGGATTTAGCCCGACATCTGGCAGATACACATCTTCATCCTGTAATGACGGCAAATGTCTGCAGTTTGAATTTGGGCGGCGAACGCGACGCACAACTTGGCGGGTGTCGTCATGACTTGAAAATGGACCCTCATCTCACTGTTACTGTCCACTGGATCGCGGTCATGTCGCGCGCAAGTACTTACCTGAGAAGCGGACATTTTCCCAACTTGGAATCCTATGTAAAAACGTCTGTGACAAGTTACCAACGCACAAATCCAGATCCGATTTCGTCCAACTGCAAGCAAAACAACTCATAAAGCTACATTTTAGCGCAAAACGGACCATCACTCTCATCGAGTAACGAGGTTGTCGAAACGTAAAGCGCCCACGCGCGCTCTCTCTCGCTCGCTCGCTCGCTTTTCGCTCCCCAAGTCAAACAACAGCCAAAGAGCAGTCAGTCAGTAGGCAGGCAGGCGACTCGCTCATTAGCTGCTCAGGGAGGAACGAAGAAGCAGCGAGGAGACACGCGACCGCTGTTGTCTGTCGCCATTTACGTCTACGACCAGAAGAGAGCGATGGACGACCGCCGCTTTTACCCGGAAGAGATCACAGAGTACGTGCATCAAAGCGGACTGCGACTTTTTACGGAGTGATGCGTTCGTTAGTGTGTATGTGTATGTGTTGAAGGACGCGTGCGGCTTAGGAGCAGTATCTGCTGTTGAGCAGCGCCATGTTTGCGTGTGTGTATTTCCCTGCTCGGCGTGCGCGCGCGTGCCTGTGTGAGTGCGTGAACAAGATGGATCGCTGTAGGAGAGAAAAAGAATGCGGCGAGTGACTGGTGGTTGGCTGGAAGAATGCATGCGGTGCTGACGAGGATGTGGGGGTGCAATTGTGTGTCTTTGTGTGAATGTAGACGAGAGCTGCCGCCATGCGAGGTGGAGACGCTGGACGACATCCTGATGCAGCTCAAGACGACGCACCCAACTGTGCGCTTGAAGACGCTGCGAGACCTTGCAGCCAATGTACGTGGATGGAAGGGAACGAGGAAGAAGAGAGACATGCATGCTTGCAACACAAGCATTGCGTATGATGAAGTGCTAAATGTCGCGTTTGCGTGGATGTGTTTGCTATTGTGTTGCAGGACGGCGCGTACATCGTAAAGCTCCTGGATCTCTTTGACGTTTGCGAGCTGGACGAGGACAAGGCGGTTCTGCATCGGATATTCGATATCTTTTACGCGCTAGGTGAGTGGCTACTGGCATTACACTCCGTTTTGAGTCAAGACGACGCTGATGTACTGACCACAATTTGTGCATGTTTGTTGGGTGATCCACTCGATGCATGATACAGTCGAGCTGTGCGATCGTCGACTGATCGAGATCCTGCTGAGCGACTCCAACTTTTTGTCGGTCGTGGGTGTCTTTGGATACAACCCTGGATTGATCCGCGAGATGGACTTTCGGAGTGCGCTGGAAGGCAACGATGGCTTTAAAGAAGTCATCCCAATCGAGGATCGCAGCGTGCTGGACCGTGTGCATATGAACTTCCGCATCCACGTGATCAAAGACAACGTGCTCTCGCGGTCGCTGCCCGATTGCTCCGTGATCATGCTCGAGCACATGGTGAACGAGAACAACTACTACATCCTCTCGTACATCTCCGACTCGGAAGAGTACTGGCAGTCCATGTAAGTGGACTGATTGCATCGGTATCTCACGTGAGCGATTTGAAAACCGCATTTTGACTCACGTGTGTGAATGCTTCGATCGTTGATTTGCAGCAAGGGACTGATTCGCGACAAGGAGAAACGACTGGATGGACTGGGGCTACTGAAGGAAGTAATTCAGCTTGTTCGCATCACCAGACCATTGGATAAACTCCCGCAGCGACGCGACGGATTTGGTGCGCCGCCAGTGTTCGGGACGCTGATAAACAACCTGTTCGGCGATGGCTCGATTTTTGAAGCATTCAGCACGATTCTCGGCTCGCCCGAGTCGGAGATCAAGGAGATTGAGCTGGCAGTCGACATTTTAAACATCTTGGTCTTCTACCAAGGCCCGGAGCGCCTGCGAACGCATCTTGCAAGTGAAGGACGCTGCGTGGCCCCACCATCTTCGGACAAAGATCGCATTGCGTGGAAATCCGGCTCTTCGCTGTTCACGGCGCTGCTGTTCGTATTTGAGCAATACGAGTCCACTCGAGTGCAGATGTTCACGCTGTTGAGAGAGATCTTCAAGGTTCCGCTTGGCCATGTAAGTTGTGATCCACCTTCGATGTGCTGTCGATGTCATCTACACTGCGATTGTTGATCACTCATGTGTGTCCCTGTTTGTTTGTTGCTATTAGGATGACAAGTTTCTGAGTGTGCTGTATCCGAACTACATCACGTGGCTCCTGCAACCGTTGAAGTACACGTCGTTCGACGATGAGGCGGAACTCTTCGCGCTCCACGACAGCATCGTGGAGCTCCTCACGTTTTGCACCGAAGCGCATGGCTACCGCGTGAAGTATTTATTTGGACGCCAGCCCATCGCATCGTACATCGACCAGATGCTGCGATCGAAGAACAAGCTCTCCGTCATCCGTGAGTGCTGCCTTGCAAGTGGATTTATCGTGCTCTGTTGTGTGGCGCTCTAACGCACGAATTCTTCATGTCTTGTGTATTGCAGAGGCTGTGAAGTTTCTGAGAGCGTGCGTCGCGAGAGCCGAAGCCTTCTTCTCCAGATTTCTGGTCCAGAACGATCTCTTTGCGCCAACGTTTGCCCAGCTGAAGCACGGGAAGCGCAACGACTGCGCTGTTAGCTCTGCAATTCTGGAGTTGCTCGCGTTCATCGAAAAGGTGAGTTGCTGCTTTCTGATCAGCAGTCAATTGTGTGTTAATGTCTAACAACCTCTGGTTCATTATCATGGCACAGACAAATCTGTCATCGTTGATCGAGCACATCTACACCAAGTTCTACGAGAGCTACAAGGACGAGTGCCCTATGGTCTTTGAGGCGATCCGATTGCGGTATCAAGACTCCTTTGGCACGTCGGCTTCTTCGCAGACGCAGAACTTGGTGCTCGACAAGATTAAGTTTGTGCAGCAGAACGCTATGGACGACGACGAAGAGATGTACTGGGAGAAGGACGACGAGCCAGCAAACGCGTTTGTGCCTCGTTTGGAGAAAGCAAGTTTGTCCGAGGTGAGCCACCATGAGATTTGTTTCTGGTGTTGGCGCTGGTGTACAACTGTGTGTCTGACAATGTTGCTGTTTGTTCGCAGAAGGACGTATCAAACACTGACGAGAAGCCACTGAAGCTGGTGAACTACAACGACGACGACGATGAAGAGCCAGGAAACTCCTTAAAGGAGGGTGACTTGATTGATCCAGTGAGCAGTCCGCCGCCAAGCGAAGAAGCCGAAGAAGAACTGAAGCTGCCTGTTCGCGAGAAGAAAGACGAAGACGACTCCAAGTCATTTTTCTCTGCTGTGGCTGCGCAGAAGTCTAACAAGACATCCAAGAAAGCGAGATCTCCGCAGTACAAAAACATGTTTCAGAAAATCTCGTGGAAGCACGGCGCTGAGAACGAGTCACCGAAGCCAGCGCAAGAACCCAACGGCAACACGAAGCACGACAGCAGTAGGAATAGTGAAAGTGAAGATGAATCCCACGATGGAGAGGCGTCTGTACTGATAGCGAAGCGCAAGTTAGAGTTAGAGGAAGCTCACGCTGCCGAGTCGATCGTCAAGAAATCGAAAACTGGCACTCCGATCAGTTCGAGCTAATTAGTTGGAGCACAAAAGGAAAAGGAAAACATTAGTACCAACAGCAAAGACGAAAACACATAGAGGGGATAAAGTGCAATGAACGATACGCAAGCTCACCAAGTTTCTGGTCACTCTGCCATCATTTGCGCGAAGATGCTGTCGATTGTGAGTTTCGAGATGTTTGCATCTTCAAGCTTCTTTCTGGACAGTGCAGCTTCGACCTCAGTTTTCATTCGCTCCCGGCGAAGCTGAGCTTTCTCACGCTGAACTTGAAGATTCATCAATGCGACTTCCGCAGCCATCTTCTCGTGGAGAAGCCTGCCCAGAATCATGTTGTCCGCGTCTCGTTTTCGCTTTCGTTCGCTGTGCTGGGCTGTAGTGTCAGTGTTCGAAGAGCCCAGATCACCTTGAAATGCTGACCAATGCTGGTGCTCGTTGCTTCTCTCATCTCCGATGTGCTCCTGTTGCAAATTTTCGACTTGACTCTGGAGCGACGACAGCAAGCTGCGGTTGTCGTGTGAGTGATTCTTTGACAGATCTCCAACGGCGAGCCTTTCACTTGGAACAGCGTTCCCGCGACAACTTTGCTTGGGTAATGGGATTTGAGAGTGGCATGCACTGGCTCCTCGAGCATCGACGACGAGCTGCACCTTGGAGGGGGCTTGTAGTTGGTTGAGCTTCACTTGCCGGTTCGTTTCACTCTGCTTCTGCTCAGTGGCCGGCGTTGCTCCGAAGCATTTGGGCTGTGAAGTCTCCGGGATACTTGCTGCAGACGTGGCCTTCCATTGTTGGGTTTTGTTGCTTGTGCCACTCGCTTGCGAGAGACTTTCGACTTGGCTACTTGCAGGATCTGTCAAACGCAACGAACACAGTTGATTAGTAAAGCACTCCACTACATGATCCAGGTAAGCGCTCGCACTTTCTGCATTTACCTTCTTCTTGGGTTGTTTGAGGTGACGTGTCTTCATCTGGAGCGAAACCCATCAACAGTGCCATCAAATCGGATTCGGGTGGCACCATCGTCTCTGTTCGTCGGTCAACGCGCTGGTTTGAGGCTGCCTTGCTCTCCACCGTGCTTTGCCCGGCAATCACACTTCCATCTGTGTCGTCCTTGCAGACAGATCCAGCAGAGCTTGTCGAAGCTGGGCGTGTGAACGGGAAGACTCTCGGCGGGCGAGTGATTGGTCGCCTCATGGCTAAAACGCCTCCACTCTTCACACCAGCAATACCAGGAATCACCTCGGCTGTAACAGTGGTAGCAGCAGGTGTCACACTTGCTGATTGGCAATCAGCGATAGGAGCTGCACACTTGGACTCGCTTGGCTCACTTGATGAACTTGCCGATTTTTGTGGCAACGTCTGTTGGTGCACTTGCTTGCGTGGAGGACTTGGCACAGCTTGCGATTGCTTCGACTGATGTGGTTCGGAAGAGGAAGCGCTCTTTTCAGCTTGTCCTTGTCGTAGCGCAGACAGCAGTGAAGAGCTTTCCTGCAACAGCTGTGGTGGAAATTGAGGTGAAGAGCTCTGCTGCACGGGTAGCGGATTGGTAGTTTGTCGACCAGTCCGTACTGTTCTCTTTGAAGCCTTCGTTGTTGGCGCCGACAATGATGCTGGCAGCGCACTCATTGTTCTTGAGTCCGTCGGAAGATCATCTATCAGAGACCCATACCGTCCATCATAAGGTCCGTTTTGCAGGTATACTGGCAATGGCTCGTACGATGACTGCTGGGGTAGCGAGGGTAGAGCAGATGGTTTCCTCTGGGCTGACTTTCGTTGTTTTGGTGGCGGCGGAAGCAGCTTTGCGTTCACTTGCACAGGCGGTGGGTTGTTTTCTTGTGGCAGTGGCGGTAGCAACTGAAAACTTGGCTCCGTTCGCTGTGCTTGAGGCACTTGTAGCGGCGGCGCATGCTGATTCATCGACACGGGCTGTTCTGGCTGAGCTACATGCACCAGAGTCCGTGTTGCGTCGCTCAGAGCAGCTGCCACCACGACTGGTGTCACTTCATTTGCTGCAGCCATCTCCTTCAGCGCGCGGTTGATCAGCCTCGAGCTCCTCTTGAACCGCTTTGCGATTTCTTTCACGGATACGCCGTTGCGCTTCATGTCGTGGATGGTCAGTTTCTCCTCGCTCGACATTTCGTTCCGCGCCATCGCTCAGTTGGTACGATACGTAGCAGATAATCGCGCGAGCTCTCTCTCTCCAGATACGTCTCGTGCTTTTGTCGTTGCCCAGTAGTCTTGACGCGCCTGCCTTTCGCCGGTTGAAGCTGCTTTCGAGAATGGCGGGCGCCATGTTTCCCTTCGATCGCGGATTCCGCACGCCATGTTTCCTTTTCACCTGTGACGAAAGGCAACTTGCATGGTTAATGTCACTCAAATGCGTCAGCTCAGAGTCACTAAAGTGAGTGTATCAAAAGTTGTGACATCGGGCATTGTGGCATGGCCATCATCGCGCGAGCAGCTCGGATGACAACGATGGCAGCAACGACGACGCGCACGCACGCGCTCATCGACATCGGCGCGAACCTGACAGACCCGGTGTTCACGGGGAGCTACCGCGGTAAGCAGCGCCACCAGGTATGACTCTCGAGTGGTCCTGTTGTGTGTGTGGGCAGGTGCAGTATGCAGTCCAAGTGGCTCACTGATCTCGATGTCGCTTGTGATGCCAGGACGACTTTGACGCAGTGCTTGCGCGCTCCAAGGCTTTCGGCGTCGAGAAGATCATCATCACAGGTACGCGTAGTTAACTTAGCATTGTCATCGAGCTTTGCACATGGACTGATGTCTATCGTGCTTGCTCAACAACAAGGGGGCTCGCTGGAGGAATCCAAGAACGCACTGGCACTCGCGAGAAAGCCGAACTCTTCGGCGGCGTCGCTTCCTGCTCTGTATAGCACTGTGGGTGTGCACCCGACGCGCTGCAGTGAATTTGACAAAAACGAGGAGGGACTCAGTGCTGATGCCTATTTCGCGAACCTCATCGCTCTCTGCGAAGACGGCATGCGCGACGGCCGCGTCGTCGCGATCGGCGAGTGCGGACTCGACTACGACCGCCTCGAGTTCTGCGACCGAGCGACGCAGCTCAAGTACTTTGACAAGCAGTTCGAGCTCGCGGAGAAGACGCAGCTGCCGATGTTTCTGCACAACCGCAACACGGACGGCGACTTTTATGGTGAGTCCGTCAGACAAGCACCTCGAGTCCCTCCCTCACATGAAAGCTAACGAAGACTGCGTATATCTGTGCTTTACAGAAATGATTTCGAAGAATCGCAGTCGCTTCTCCAACGGTGTGGTCCACTCGTTCACTGGCAGCACGCAGGAAGCGCTGAAGCTCGTCGAGCTTGGGCTCTACATCGGTAGGTCCTCTGCTCTTCAAGATAATCGCCGACAGTGTTGCCTGTGGACAAATTGGGTCTCATGCTGATGTTGTTTCTATCATTTCTTGGACTTTAGGTATCAATGGCTGCTCGCTCAAAACTGCAGAGAATCTGGACACCGTGCGTGCGTTCCCAACTGAGCGACTGATGATTGAGACTGGTGCGGAGAAAAGCTTGTTCTTGAGTGCTTGTTATCGAATATTTGCAGGTGCTAACAACCACATTATCACCTTGTTGTCGTTATGATCACCTGTAGACGCTCCGTGGTGCGATATTCGTGCGACTCACGCTGGTTTTTCCCACGTGAAGACCTCCTGGCAGACCAAGAAGGCGGAGAAGTACGAAGACGGGTTCCTCGTGAAGGGGCGCAACGAGCCGTGCACGCTGATGTAAGTAGCTGCATGTTTGTCCTACTTTCTTCTTCAGCAGCATTCGATAATGGCTTTTACTAACATTCCGGTCTGTATGCACAGCCAAGTTTTGGAGATCGTGGGCGCAGTTCGTGGCGAAGACCAGGACGAGCTGGCGAAGAAGGTTTACGAGAATACGTGTCGAGTGTTTTTCCCACACTTCCATTGAGAAGTAGACGTTGCGGGCAGGCGTGGCTATCCGCAATTAACAGTCTGTTGTTTGCGCTGTTACCAACGAAATGTGGATGTTCCGTTCAAAAAGCGTCCTGGACAAAGCGCCCGCTCCTAAGAATCTCATCGAACCAGTGCTTCCCATTACCCTCTGCTTCGCCTGGCAATGAATACGATTGGAAGACTTGTCGTACGCTTCTCACCATCGCTGTCTTCCCAGAGACATAGATGCGAGCATCATTGGACGAGTTAGTGAGCTCGACGATTTCATTCACATGACGCGCCACGATGTCTTGGACGTACTCGCGAGGTCTCCCCTCAGCATTGCCACCGTCATTCTCTTTGGCTGAAAACGCCAGCCTGAGCGTGAGGAATCGCTCTTGTTCAAGCGCTCGTAGCTCATCTTCAAAGAGCATTGATGAAGTATCTCTGCAGCCGTAGAAGAGTAGATTCCGAGGCGGAGTTTTGTCACCAGTGAGTTTATCGTACTCCAGTTCCCGGTGCTGTAGAAGCGCTCGCATGGGTGCGATCCCAATTCCGTTTGCGATCATGATCATCGGGCTCGCAACGTCATTCGAGACTCTGAACAACGATCGAACGATGGACGCACGAAGCATGACGCTCAAGCTCTTCTTGTTGTTGCTGAACTGCGCCACCACCAATTTCCGAAAGTATGCCACCGACACTCCCTGTTTCTCAGCTGGACGTCCAAGGTTGACAACGAGCTCGATTTCTCTTGGATGGTGATGCGGCGAACAGGCAATCGAGTACAGACGTGGCTTGATGACTGGTGTGATGTTCACAAACACCTCAAACGGGATCTTGAGACTCGGCGCGAGGTCCAGCAGCTGCAGGATCCCCTTGTTCTGCTTCACGAACTGGTTGGTGAATGCCGCTGAGCCGTCAGTGGACGCCAACTGCTCTAGCAAGTCTCGCTCGCGGTCGTTCGAGACAAAGCCCGACGCCACGCGCAGGAACTCTCTCGTCACAGTGTTGAGCTCTAGGAACTCGGTCAGTGCCGTGCGCACAGTACAGGGCGTCAAGAACGGCAGATGGCTCTGACTCGGCTGCTGCTGTTGGTGTTCGTGGGTATGTCTGTCAAAGTAGAGCTCGATCCAGGTGTCCAAGTCAAACCCGAGGCTCCCAGCGACGCGCTCGACATTCTCTATGGAGTTGTGCGGCAAATAGCCGAAAGTGTCGGCGGCCTCATACCTCATGTCTCGGTCGAGCAGCGCTATTCGAATGAGCGCCACTTGGGTTCTCTGTGCTTGAGCTGGATTCGTAGCTCCTCCTAGTGCACCGCTCTTCTTCTCGCTCGTGCCCGTGGGCTCCTGCTCAAGAAGCTTAATCGACTGGAGACTCACGTTCGGACGCCGGGTGTGCAAGCTGTGCTTGGTTACCACTGGATTCTCTATCACGCTCTGCTTTCGCTGTGAAGGCACACTCGAACGCCTGGAAGCGACAACCGGTGCTGCAATCGCTCGACAGCGGAATCGTAAGCGCACGGGCTTGTTGAATCGATCCACGACCATGGACTTGACCGTCGCTGCGCTTGGCGAGTCAGCGTGGCCGCATCGACTCAAATCATCTTGCTGTCGGTACTGTTGTGCACTGCGACTGAACGACCCAGAGCACAATCGCTGCTGAGCTTTCCGCTGGGGCACCACGAGCAGCAGATCTTTCTCAAACGCGAGCAACCGAATGTTGTGTGGAATGACCGGCAGCTGCTGCAGAAACCCAGCTTTCCACATGAGGAACGCGGCTTCGACGTCCATCGAGACGTCGCCCAGACCGAGCGCACTCAGTGGCGCGCCGCCGAGGATTTGCAGCCGCGCGTCGACGAACTTGCCCATGGCGTTGAACGTCAGGTACTCGGAGCTGCCGACGCCAAAGACCGCGTACTGCAGACCCTCGAGGCGGCTGCGCATGCGGTCCCGCGGTCGTTTCCGGCCGAGATCTCGTCCCCAATTCAGTAGACACCGCAGTGGAGACGATCCAACTAGAGCGCTACTGTCTGGCGTTGGTACAGTACTCGTCGCCGCAGCGACCGTATCAGTCGTTGTATCATCCGTATCAAGAGCCGACTCGGTTGAACGGCTGGCGTTTAAGTCCACCATTGCTAGCGCCTTGCTCATGCTACTGCAGTGAGCTTGCGCTGCAGTCGTGCCACTGGAAGACGACGACAACGAGGAGGCCGCCTTGAGCCAGTCGTAGAAGAGCTCGGCGCTCGGCGACGCGCTTCCTGCAAAGTGCGTCGCGACGACGAACACGGACGCGTGAGTGCTTGCCAGCTTGTCCGGTGCGACGAAGAGTTGCTCGTCAAAGTGCTCCAGGCTCTGCAGCGTCGTGTTCACGCCGCGCGCAGCGATCTCCTTGGCGAGAACCGCTGCGAGCCTCGCTGCTGTGCCGGTGAGCGAGCCATAGTACACGTCCACGTCGGTGATCGTGGACGCAAACACCTGCGACGTGCGTCGGAACGGCAGCGAGAGCCGCTTGCACGCACAGCGGGACGCCTGTTGTTGCGAGTGTTCTGTCGACTGCGGGTTCAGTGACGCTGAGATCGTCGGTACCGTCGTGTTTGTGAATCGTCGCACCGTCCTGATCGAAGCCGACATGGCGGCATCCTGCTGCGGTCCAGATTCCGAGTCGATCTTCGGTTCCTCCTTGCGTGTAGCAGCTCGTTGTTGTTGCTGCTGCTCGACATGCTGCACCGTCATGTCTGGCGATCGACAACTGAACGCCACGGTCATGGGCATCTTGCGCTATCGTTGGCGGATGACGACAGAGCTCCGTTGGCGCGAATGGGTCAGGACGATAGTGCCCACGAGCGGATTTCTGCCTGGCTGTTGCCTTGAACACCGAAGTGTTGCACACCCACCAGTGCCAAATACAATGGTTCAAGAATGAATGAATGGGTCATTGCTTCGAGTTATCATCGCAGCGACCGCAGAAACGGCACATGCGGAAGCCGACTGCAGAGGGGTGCGATACTCAAGAGCCGACATGGGTATGGTATTAATAGCGCGGATTGAGACGTCGGCTGGTGGAAAGCCGTGACCATTCAGTGTGCAGCCAGTCTGTATCAAGCGCGGTGCTTGATCGCGAATCCACTGAAGCTCTATCAATCGAGTGTTCGCTTTCATGTTATTTGCTAGGTAACCATGTGCTTAGACCGAGTTGGCTACTGACCTCAGGCCAGCAAACCGAACCCGAAAGGCATAATTAGACGGTGGTGGAAGCATACCAGTACATGTAAGGGTGGATGACCGCGTTTGACTGACTGCAATCGTGACACCGAGTGCATCTGCTGAGAATGGTGGGGACATGTTGTGGATTTGTAGTCATAGAGGTTCAGCCGAAGACGAGAGCAGATGCAGTGGCGTGTGTGACTCGACCTCGTCGTGGTCAAATGCACGTCGTCACACCGTTCCCAGTTGCTCAAGGCGCGAGAATTGCCCCCAATCACGCTTTAACAATGAAGCCATCGACCTTCCAGCAGCTCTCGAAGGTTCGTAAAAAACAAGTCAATGCGCACGATCGTTCGTAAAATAACGCGTAATTACAGAATTGTCATCCTGACAAAAGTGGGTGACGTCAAACAAATTCTGTGATCTGGGCCTTGATCGGACTGCTAGCGCACGCTTGCACACACAGCCACTGCTGCTTGGACAGAGCTTCATGAATAGCCCTTCGTGCGCTGAGATTCGGATGATAGGTGAGCACTCCGCGCTCCACTTCGTCGTCACGCTCTCGTCTCGTAATCACACTTTGCTGTCCCTGTTGTGTTACGCTTCAGTTTTTCCACCAAGCACACCTTCCGTACTTAGTGTGTCACGACCAATATTAACGTGGTCACCAACAATTTCTGGCATTTCCATGTGTCATAGTCCTATGTTAACGTGGCAAACTAGGTCAACTTGATAAATATAGAGTGTAGCACACTATTTTTCTGCTCTCCTTAGTGACAGCCCTTCCGTCATCAACGAAAACTCATGCAGCCCGAGCCCTCTGCTCATCCATTGGATACAGGCTCGGTCGGTTTTTATCACAGCAGCCTCAGAAACTTCAAGTAGACACCCATCCAAGTCGACGCGATGGCGACGCTCTTGCGCACGCCTTGTGCACTTCGGAATCTCGCGCGTCGCACACACCCGCGAAGCAGCCTTCTCCCCTTCCGCACCCCAAGCACCACACGCCTCGTCACCATGGCCACCGCCGTCGACCACACAAACCCGATCACGCTCTCGCGCTTCATCCTCGCGGAGAAGGAGATCCAGACGAACTCGGACCTCTCGATCCTCTTCTCGTCCATCGAACTCGCGTGCAAGGTGATCGCGAGCGCCGTGCGTCGCGCCGGCCTCACGGGCCTCTACGGCTTGGATGGCTCGGAGAACTCGACCGGTGACGCCGTCAAGAAGCTCGACTTGCTTGCGAACGACATCTTCATCAACTCGCTGAAGGTGCGCACGCGATGCTGCAATGCTATGGCTTGCTTATGTGGGGAGCGAAAGGCGCATAAAGTACTTATACACTGTTTATGTGTGTGTCTACGTAATGCAGTTCTCGACCAAGATTGAGGTGATGGTCTCGGAGGAAAACGCCGAGCCGATCCTCGTGGAGAACAACTCGGGCGGCGGTGAGTCACTGCTGCATCTTACTTCGCCTGTGAAGTGAGAGACAAGATGCTGAACCTTATGATGATACTGTCTGTCTATTAGCCAAATACTGCATCGCGTTCGACCCGCTCGACGGCTCGTCGAACATTGACTGCAACGTGTCCACGGGCACCATTTTCGCCATCTACCAGCGTGAGAAGGACGCGGAGGGAGGGTACGTCATACACTTCGGGTCTTGGCTGCAAGTTAAGTAACCCAGTGGCTAATGCTATATGTGTTTCTCTTACTGCAGCTTCAAGGACATCCTGCAGCCTGGCAACAAGCTCGTTGCTGCCGGCTACTGCATGTACGGTAGCTCGACGCAGCTGGTGCTGACGTGGGGCAAGGGCGTCCACGGCTTCACGCTCGACCCAACGATCGGCGCGTTCATCCTCTCGCACAACGACATCAAGATCCCAGAGAACCCGAAGACGGTGCGTACAGTTGTCCTGCTGTTTGCTGTGCATTATGTTGGTACAGCTTCGTATGTGCATGCGTGTTAACGTTGCTTGCTTTACATGTGTGGTAATCGCAGATCTACTCGTGCAACGAAGGCAACTACTCGCTCTGGGACGCGCCAACCAAGGCGTTTGTTGACGAGTGCAAGAACAAGCCGACCCCGTAAGTGCTGTTATGGTGCGGTCACAGTAGATATTGTACTCTTGCTGACATTTCTCGTAACAACTGGTTGTCTGTGCTGTAGATACTCGGCCCGATACGTCGGTAGTATGGTGTCGGACGTGCACCGTACGCTGCTGTACGGAGGCATCTTCCTGTACCCAGCCGACTCCAAGGTACGGCTGCGTTTACTTTGCATTATGAACGCATTGCAGTCAACCGCTGACCATACGTATTGCGACTTTTTGTTGCACTACAGAGCAAGGACGGCAAGCTGCGTCTTCTTTACGAGGCGAACCCAATGTCGTTCATTGTCGAACAGGCGGGCGGAGTCTCCACGACCGGCACGCAGCGCGTTCTCGACCTCATTCCAGTACGTTCCTATCTCAATGCCGTACGCAATTACTTTTCCGATCGAGTGGAGGCTGACTATTTTGCTCTTGTATTGGAATACTGCGATTGGTGTCGTTGCGTTACGCAGACCCACATCCACGAGCGCTCGTCGATCTTCTTGGGCTGCAAGCGCGACGTGAACCGCGTGCTGGAGCTCTACGCGCAGCACAAGTAAGCGAGCATCTCGTATTGCTGCTGCTACCACTTTGTCGACTCCATTCGACCAAACGAAAATGACAGCCACACGCTGATTACATGTGTGTCACGTGGCTGCGAATCAAAACCCAAAAGAAATTGATATATTTTGACGCATTGAAAGTCCTTCGCTTTGCATATGCGTCAAGCTATCGCCAACGAACGAGCGCTTACATGTCTGCAACGGCGTAGCGATACGCTTCTTCACTCACAGCCGACTGCTTGTTCTGGCGCAGCAGCAGCTTCTCTTCCCAGCCCGTACCGCGCACGACGCCGTCCCAGCGGTACCCTGGCTGGATGCCGAAGCGGTTCGGCGGCGCGGGCGGGCCGGCGTACTTTGGTTTCTCGCTCCCACTCGCCTTCTTCTTGTTGTTCTTGTTCTTCTTGGCCTTCTTGGAGCCGCCGGAGATGTCATCCTCCAAAAACACTTTGCTGTTGATCGGGTCGAACGCGCGCACACGCTCCTTGCGCAGCTTCTCGAGCTCCGGGTCGTCCTCGCGGCGCGCGAACGGCGCGCTCTTCATCTGATCCATGAGTTCGCGCTGGCTCTTGAGCTCCTGCTTTTGCACCTTGCCCGTACCCCACTCGTACTCCTCACGTGCTTGGCGCTCGCGCTTACCGTCCAGGATCTCCTGCTGCCGCACCATCTCGTTCAGCATGTCGAGCTTGCGGCCGCGCTTGTCGCGGTACACGGTCTCGGCGTTCGCGCCCATGTCCTTCGCGTCGGCCGTATGTAAAAAGTCGTTCTGGCGCAGCTTGCGCTGGTGCTCGGCGGCAAACTCGGTCGCAGTGAACAAGCCGGCGCGAGAGGCGACCGCGGCCTTGCTATCCTCTTTCGGTGGGTTCTTCTCTTCTTGCTTGGCTGGCGGTGACGCGGGCTCCTCAGTCTTTCTCGCCCAGCGAGTCTCCTTGGCACGCACGCTGTCTTCTCGCTCACGCTTTTGAGCTGGTGGCGACGGCGACGTTCGTCGCTTTCTCTCCGAAGAGCCTTCTCGTTCACGCTGACGAGAGCTCGAAGCGCGAGTACCAGAGCGAGCGGGGCTTCTCGATCGACGGCGGTCACTCTCTCGTCCACGCTCACGACTCTTAGCCGGCGAGAAGCTGCGACTGCGACTCGCACGGCGTGAGGTTCGAGCATCCCGTCCTCGCCCTCGTTGTGGCGAACGTGAGCGCGAAGAACGACGTCTCCTTCCTTTGCTCCTAGACCTCGACAGAGAGCGTCGACGGCGGCTTCGTGGTGACATGGAGCGGCTTCTGCGCTTCTCAAAGCGAGAAGAAGCTGCTCGTTCGTCGCCCCGACGACGCCCACGAGACGGCGAGTGTGACTTGTCGCGCTTCGACTCGGGGATATCGCGGCCCAAGGAATCTGTTCGACGAGGTCTTTCGCGCGATACAGCTGGTTCTTCCCGAGCTTTACTTGCACCCACTGGCTTGCTGCTGCGTCTCGGTGGAGTCTCGTTGTCCGATGAGAGGTCGCGAATCGCTCGGCGCTTGCGTGGCGGCGATGCGTCATCGTCATCGCTTTTCTGCTCACTCCTTGATTTTCGGTCCACAGTTCGTCTCACAGGCGACGCATTGCTATCATTACCGTTCTTCGTGGCTGCTGGTCTGCGTCGCACGGGCGACGAACTCGCGCTTTTCTTTCGCGCCTGTTGCGATCTGCGTCTTGGCGGCGAGGCATCGTCATCAGATTTGTTGTCATCTTCACCACCGCGACGTCTGTTCGGACGCGCTGCTGATGGGCGTCCTCGTCGAGGTGGCGAGACATCATCATCTTCGCTGTCGCTGCCTGCCTTCCGCTTTGAGGGAGCGGCTCGTTGTCGAGGGGGTGAAGCATCGTCATTCCGTTCGCGGCCACCTCTTCCTGCTATACCGACGACAGCAGTCTTTCGAGGCGGCGATGAGCCGTCGCTGCTGTACTTGCGCCGCGGGTTCTTGTTGTTGCTTCGGCCTCTCTCAGCACCAGCAGTGGCACGTGGTGGCGATGATCTCCCTAGAGGTGACTTGACCTTGCGAGGCGGCGATAGATCCTCCTGGTCCGCAGCGGCACGTTTCTTCTCGTGCAGCTCGTCTAGATACTCTTCTGCATTCACGTACACTGGCAGGTCGCTCGGATCCACGACTTCGCCATCAGCCACGACGACTGGACGCTCCTCTGTACAAGTGCAGCACGAAAGGCGTGATCGTTAGCGGCAATAGAAACCAATGTATTCAATACGAACAGTATCCACGCCCTTACCGTCCGCAGCATCCATCTCCCACTTGCTCTCGATATCGTCCTTGCTGGGGGCGTCCTGCGTCCACTCGTGGTCGGCGTCGATGACCTGGAAGCGGCTCTGCGGCGCTGCCGCCGCTTTCTTCTTCTTCTTGCGCAGCTTCTTGTCGCCCGCGTCTGCAAATTTATACACACACGTGTACACAGAAGCATAGATGGGTTAGTCAGTGCGTCAATGACATGATCACAGAGGCTCGCGCTCTGCAGCAACGCACCTGGCGCGGCAGACACGTAGCGCTGCAAGTACTCGAGCTTGGACGCCATCTTGGCGCTTCGTTATTGGCTGTTGTTTCACATCCGACTGCCACTACAGCTGACCAAACTTCTATTTTTTGCAGTAAAAAAATCACTATCTCGCAAGCCAACTACAATAGGAAAAAGTGACTTTTTCTGTGGACGGTCAGGTTTGTCAGTGACTTTAACCTTATTCAACGGATTTTAGGTTTTATGCTGTTCGTTTTTGTGCAAATAGTAAACTTGATTGCCTTTTCAAACCAATCGAGTACAAATTTAAGAGAATTTGATCTGACCGTCTAAGAAATTATTAATATAAAACCAAATCAGTTACAGCATATACACAAGTAGTGACGACTGATTTGTACTAAATTAGGAGAAAACTTACTTTTGAAGGCTACACACCCTGTAGACGGGTTCAATGCAGTTGTGTATGACATCACCATGGATAAGCAACGCACCAAACGCCAGCAGCGCAAGTCGCGTCCGATTTCGGCCAACCAGGTGCATTGGTTTTTTGGCGCAAGGCAGTGACTATATTATTTTAAAAAAATACTTCAATTTGCTACAGTCCGCGACAATGGTCCGTGAATAAGGTCGATTTTTTGCCAATCGGAATCAATTTTTCGTCTTTTTTGATGTGATAAAACAGAATTGTAGGCAATAAAGAGATTAATACGTTACTGAAGCAACGAAGAAAAACTTCCTCTATAGCCATCGCAACAAAAAATATCGTTTTGAGAGGGCGACACAAATCGTGAATATAAATGATCACCGCGGAAAGATTAATCTGCACCACTCATTTTCACTTCTCACGCAATGGAAAACAGCTTTTTATAATATTCTGCCATTCCACAATCAGCCATACAATGTTTATCTCGAGGTTAATGGTCAAAGTCTCCGAACTCACGGCGGAAGAGCGCAACTCCATTTTGACCCTTCGATCTGCCGGTTTGACCGTGAGAGGCATCGCAGAGGTCACCAAGCGACCCGTCGGTGTGCGCAACAAGGTGCTGTCTGCACAGTCCAAGTCCAAGAAGTAAAGTCACCGCGGGAGCAAGCCGAAAACCAGCGAGCGTAACAGGAGTCACATCATTCGATTGGTGCCTGCTGGCGATCTCAGCGCCGCAAAGGCGAAAACAAAGCTCAAGTTGGCGTGCAATGTTCGTACCGCCCAGCGCGTTCTCAAGTCCATCGATTGGCTGTCGTACAAGAAGCTCCCAGCAGAGCCAGCGATGATGAAGAGACACAAGGCAGCAAGTGGCATGGGCAAGTGAGAAAGCGCCGTGGGACGACGTCGACTGGCGTCGTGTCGTCTTCTCAGACGAAAAAGTGGAATCTCGACGGCCCCAACGGCATGCGGTACCAGTGGACGGACACGCGGCGTCCCTTCCAACCCAACGTCCGTCGGCACTCAGATGATGGCTCGATCATGGTGTGGGCGGGCTTCTCTGGTGTCACCAAGATGGAGTTGGAGTGTCTGACGGGCAGGGTGAACTCAACAAAGTACATCTCTACGCTGTGATTGCATTTGCAACCAATGATCGATCCAGAGACCCATGCTTTCCAGCAGGACAACGCGCCATGCCACACCTCTCGTGAAACTAAGGAGTGGCTTGCCAGCCGCAACATCAAGGATATGTCGTGGCCAGCTTACTCCCCTGACTTGAATCCAATCGAAAACGTATGGAGCATCATGACGCAGCGCGTGTGCGCCGGTGGAAAGCAGTACGACAATCTCCACGATCTCCAGGTCGCTATCCAAGCAGCATGGGATGCAGTCACGTCGCAACAACTGGATACACTTGTCCAATCGATGTGCCATTGCTGTGTCAAGGTGTCGCAGTCGCAAAGAGGATATATTTCGTATTAGAACGCCATTTGCAGCCTCTGTGTGCGTCTAATATCATTCGTTCATTGCATTGAGATTCATGTACGAAATGTGTCGCCTCCCCAAATTTGATTTGTTTTTATAAATGTGTCTACAAATTGATTTATTCAGTCGGATTTGGGCAGCTGTAATGATTTCGCGATTGGCTACAATTCTGTTTTTATCACGTCAAAAAAGACAAAAAAATGATTCCAATTGGCGAAAAGTCGACCTTGTTCACGGACCATTGTCGCGGACTGTACAATTTATCAAATTAGAGAGGAATTCCGTTTAATGTGCCGTTTACCGTGAGTCGCTGGAGATGCTCTTAACGTCTAACATATCTGGATCGCAAACGAAGTTGACCTGGATCCAATCCTGACCGGATCTGCAATAGACCAGGAACAAATGTAACCACATCTCGAGGCACCCGCTGGTGCTGAACGCATTTCGAATTTGTTTGACATCCGTACTTTTGTTGCTAAGTTTTACTGCGTAAAACTCACTGCTTGAGCATCGCGCGCAGCACGAAGGACATGAGCGAGCCAGCCGTGAGCCCGATCGACAGGATGAAGAACATGATCGTACCGCCGAGCTCCTTCTCGCGGTTCGAGCGCAGCAGTCGCGGGTAGTGCATCAGCGCAAGCGTCGACACGAGGCCGTTCGAGACCGCGCACGCGCCTAGGAACCCGAGCGCGAGCACGTCACTGTTAAAGAGCACGCGCGTGATCACCTGGTGGCGGTCGTTCTTGAGGTTGCAAAGCATCAGCAGCGGGAAGAACGCCAGACGCGCGAGCGACGCGACCATCACCTTCGTGGGCGATGTCGAGTGCCAGCGGGACGCCAGGAGACGCCCGACAAAGTCCCCACCGTTGAACAGGATCAGCGTGAACGGCGTGAAGAGATCGCGGAAGAAGCGGCCGATGCTCGGGTTCACCGAATTGATCGCGGACGAAATGCCCGGGAAGACCGCGAGCGTCACGACAAACACGAAGAAGATCGCGGCCGCGTAGTGGCGGATCTTGAACGCCAAGTCGAACGGGTCGATCTTGTCGCCCGACGACGCTGGGTGGCCATCGAGCTCCTCCTCGCGGATCGATCGCTCGTCGTCGCTCAGTAGCGTCTCGCGCGCCGAGTCGTCGACGTCGAAGGCGTTGTGGATTTTCGCGTCCAAGTAGTCGCCCACGGGGTGGTCCACGCTGTTGTAGTGGCGGAACATTTCCATACGCGTGAGCACTGCGAACGCCAGTGTGCACACGATGAGCGTCACGAAGACCATGACAAAGTAGATGAATGCGCACAAATCGGCATTCTGGCCCATGACTTGGAGCAACATGGGTCCGTCGGGCTTCGCCATCAGGATGAAGAAGTTTGAGAGCGACACCGCGAGCCCTGCCATCGCCTGGCCTGCGACCACGGCCTGCGTGAACGTCTGTGGAAACTTGGAGATGATGCGCATCATGCCGTCCTGCATCATGGTCGTGGCGCACGCCACCATCAGGATGCTGATCATCGTGGCCTTGAAGAACCCGTCACCTGTTGACCATGAATACATGGACAGAGCAATATTTAGTACCGATGCATACACACACTACTACCATCCACAATCGCACTCACCACTGTACTCGGGCATGCGCGTGAGCAGACAGTGGCCGAAGATGATGATCATGGTGATCATGAGCGAGAAGAAGACCGTGTTGGCCGCGCTCGGCATCCTCTCGCCGAAACAGAGCGTGCGGACGAGCATCGAGAGCAGCGTGGAGATGTTGAAGCCCATGCTGAACCAGTTGAGGAACGACTCCTCATAGTCCGTGTTCTCGAGCCGCTGCTGGAAGTACTGCTGCGCCGTGATGAAGACGTTCCAGGGGAGCGACGAGCCCAGGCCAACCAGGAAGAAGATCGCGTACACGATGCGCGCGGATCTGACTCGCTGCTCCCTGCTACTGCTCATCGTGCTGGTGGCGCGCATGGGCGGCATGTCTGTGGACGAAGAGAGCTTCTGGTGGTGAGCTCCTGGAGAAAAAGGGGGATGTCGCCGAAGAAGCAAGCATTGAAGTTGGTGGGATCTTGCTCCTTCGTGCGACCTTCGAGCAACGTTTCCGGTCACCGACTTACGAGATGTACGACATTCAAGCAACATCCGATAGTTTGTAATCAGAGTGATATAAAAAGACCCATTTGTAATCAAGTGTGTTAAAAAAAGGCCAGGTGCTTACGCTATAGAGAACTTTCACGCAACCTATCTTTTTTCACACAAAATACAACAACCGGTACCGTATTTGGTGTTCTCTAGCTGCTACCTCTTTAGAATAAACTGGTTTGATAATTGGAATCATACTATATAATAAATATCAATAAATCGACTTTGATTCCATCCGATTCCAAAAGAGTAGATACACACCAACTGCTCCAAATCTTGCGCATTTGCCAGACGCCTGCTGGCGAGAAGCTCCTCAGGCGAGCAGCTCGATTAGATAGATCTCTCTGTGTCTCCACGTCTCCGCTGCGCGATTTCAATACCTGATAGACAAGCAAATACAATGTCAGACTCACACGCGTTCACGGTCGCAGTGGTATGGACCGACTCGGACGAGGAGGAGGACGCGGACTACGACCCGAACGAGTCTTACGAAGAGCTCGAGGACGAGGACGACACGGACGACGGTGACGCACACGAGCAGCATAACGGCGAGCACAGCGAAGGTGGCGACGACGAAGATGAAGAAGAGGATGACAACGAGGAGTGGGAGCCCGAAGACGAAGACGATGATGACGACCCGATGTCCGACTCGGATGAGACGCTGCGCGCACTGCTCGAGCAGGCACTGCCCGAGGACGTGCGCACGTCCATCGACTGCATCTTCGGCGGCGAGCCGTACTTCCCGATGATGTTTGCGCGCTCGGCGCACGAGCAGCAGCAGAAACGTGACATCAAGAACGAGCGCATCGCGCACCAGCTGCACGGCTACAACGACGACCGCGTGCCGACGGCGGCGTCCGATGGCAAGCAAAGTGACGCTCCATTGATACCGTCGTCGACATCCAAGCACTATCCGCTGCACTACCATCGCACGAACAAGAAGCGCATGTTCCACACGTTATGCTTGCGTGAACAGGTCGGGCTCACGTCCAACGCACAGTCGATCAAGCTGCAGGAGACGTTCATGCCGTTTCAGGAGAACAAGCACTGCCGCGTGGTCGACTACGTGCGCGACCGACTGTACTGCGGCGGGTTCAACAGCACAGGTTCATCATTCCTGGCAGCAGGACAGCGTGGAGAGATCTTGCTGTACGACACCGTGACGTGGGAGCACCAGAGTGCGCTGCCCGTGCGAGACGTGCGGTGGACCGTGACGGACGCCAAATTCACGCCCGACGACACGAACGTGCTCTATTCGAGTATCAACAGCAACGTGCGCATGGTGAGCGTCGACTACGAAAACGACGGCAAGGAAGAGGTGTTCAGCCTCACGAAGACCGTGCGCCAGATGTACATGGGACGCTTCGGCGTCTGGTGCATGGACGTGAACGCGTCAGGCACAGAGTTTGTCGCCGGCACGTCGAGCAACAGCGTCGTGCTCTACGACATGCAGACGAAGACGCCCATGTGCCACGTCGAAGGCCACGACGATGACGTGAACGCGATCGCGTTCGTGGACGGCGCGCTACACACGAACGTGTTTGTGAGTGGCTCGGACGACCAACTGATCAAGTTGTGGGACCGGCGCGTGCTCTCCGAGTCGAACCCAAAGCCCCAGGGTGTGTTCCCGGGCCACACGGACGGCATCACGCACATCTCGTCACGCGACGACGGCTATTACTTCATCTCGAACGCCAAGGACCAGAGCTGCAAGCTCTGGGACATCCGCAAGTGCCTCTCATCGGATGCCCACGAGAAGCTCCCGTACGTGCGCCGCGCGTACAACTGGGACTATCGCTACCAGTCGTACCCGGGGCGCAACCGCCTACCGGTGACCCACCCGCACGACATGTCGGTGATGACGTACCGCGGTCACATGATCATGGAGACGCTCATCCGATGCTATTTTTCGCCGCTGCACTCGACTGCGCAGAAGTACGTGTACACGGGCTCAGCCGACGGTCGCGTGTACATCTACGACACGATCACGAGCGACCTCGCCGAGGTCTTCTCCATGAAGCCCAACGGCCTCACGCGCGACGTACGGTGGCACCCGTTCGAGCCCACGATCGTCTCCCCCGACTTTTACGGCAAGCTCTGCATCTGGCAGCGCACGATGTGAGTGAGTGGCTGTTGTCCAGTGATGATGATGCATGTATAAGGATGCGATAATAAAGACGCGGACTAGCTGTGTGCGCTTGTTGTATGAGAGGAAGCAAGGATGTCCATGAACCATTCATTGGCTTGGAAGCTCTTCAGCAACGTTTGTTGTCAAGATGGCTACATTGTGTCAAACAAACCTCTTAGTGACATCGACCTGACACTAAAATGGAGGAATCGAGTTGAAGCCATTGTATTCGCAAATATATAGTGGCATAGTTTGGCACTGTAGTGGGGGAAGAGTGCATTTGAGTCAAAGACACGGCACTTTCGATTGGCCATTGCCACCACATTTCCACCCACGAGCGAACGATGGCGGACGTCGAGGCGCTCGCAGCGCGGGTGGAGGCGCAATGCGCCACAGGAGCAGCTTCTACACCTTCTGCTAGTAATAGCACTGAGAGCATGTTCGGCCCACCGCTAACCATCGTGGACTACATCGCGGACGATGAACCAAGTCCGCTCGTGAAGATCAGCATGAGTCGGCGCATCAGCGAGAAGCTCGTGGTCGCGGACAAGCTGCGGCCGTTCCTGCTGCGTCTGCTGGCGGAGTTGCTCCCACACCGCAGTGACATTAGTGAGGACGCTGTGCGCCGCATCGAGTACGGCAAGAGCGCGCGCAAGGTGATCCTCGTGGAGCTCGCGGACACGCAGCTGGCAACGGCGCTGGTGACGAAGCTGCACAACCAGCCGTGCGAGCTCATCACGCAGCGCGTGCTCTACGTCGAGTACGTGATGCACCGCAAGGCGAAGGAGTTGCGCGACTCTTTCCTGCGCGTGGCCAGCATCTCACGCATCCGCGCACTGGAAGACCCGTCGGACCGCATCCCGGGGCTCGTGATCCTGCCGGAGTTCATCACATGCGACGAAGAACGAGAGCTCCTGGCGTTCTTTGAGCGTGATGACGGCGCCCACTGGAAGAACACGGTAAAAGCGCGTCAAGTGCAGCATTTTGGGTACGAGTTTAGCTACGAGACGCGTCGCTGCGACGAGAACCAGCCGCTCCCACCGATCCCCTTCGCGCTGGACACGCTCACGAAGAACATCCCCACGTCTATCATGGACACGCCCGACCAGATCACCGTGAACGAGTACAAGCCGGGACAGGGCATCGCGGCGCATATTGACACGCACTCGGCGTTCACGGACGCGATCGCGTCGCTGAGTCTGGACAACGAGATCGTGATGGAGTTCCGCCACCCAGACGGCCGCCTCGAAAGCGTTTTGTGCCAGCCGCGGTCGCTGCTCGTCATGACGGGTGCCTCGCGTTACGAGTGGACGCACGCGATCCCGCCACGACTCTTTGACGTGATCGACGGCGAGCGCGTCGCCCGTAAGCGCCGCGTATCCATCACGTTCCGCAAGGTGCAGTCAAGTGCGTGCACATGCGACTTCCCCGTCCAGTGCGACTCGGTGGAGAGCTCAGCACAGAGCTTCAGTGGTGACCAAGCGGGGCGTTCGGTGGCAGCAGCAGCCAAGAAGAATGAGAAGCTCTTCCCGACCCACGTCGAGCAGCAATACGTACACGAATTCTACGAGACGGTGGCAAGCCACTTCAGCAGCACGCGGTACAACCCGTGGCCGCGCGTGGCTGCGTTCGTGCGCGCGCTCGAGCCCGGCTCGGTCGTCGCGGACATTGGCTGTGGCAATGGCAAGTACATGAAGTGCCTGAGCTCAGAGAGTGTCGTGGTCGGTGGCGACCGCAGCTCGAACCTGGCCGCGATCTGCAGAGACAGTGGGCTGAACGTCATGGTGTGTGACGCGATGACCGTGCCCATCCGCTCGCAGTCGTGCGACGCCGCGCTCTCGATTGCCGTGCTGCACCACCTGAGCACGCTGCACCACCGGCTGGCGGCCGTCAAGGAGCTCGTGCGCGTGCTGCGCGTCGGCGGCCACGGCGTGATCTACGCTTGGGCGCACGAGCAGAAGACCAACTCGAAGCGCCAGTTCGACGAGAGCAAACAGGACTTCATGGTGCCGTGGAACTTGGACAAGCGCTTCGCGCAGCCCAAGGCAAAGGAGCAGCAGCCGGACGACAATGGTGAGAGCTCTACTGTGGCTGTAGAGGAGAAGAAGAAGGCGGTGACGAGGAGCGAGCCGATCGTGGTGCAGCGTTACTGCCACATGTTTAAGGAGGGCGAGCTGGAACAGCTGGTGGCGATGACGGGAAACGCCCACGTGGAGGAGCAGTACTACGACGAGAGCAACTGGGCCGTTGTGCTGCGCCGCGTGAGCTGAGAGGTAGAAGTGGATGAAGTGGGTGTCGTTGGAGCTTCTCATACTCAAAGAAATAGAGCAAAATAGTTGTCGAAACTCAATTCCCATTTGACTTTGATCTCATGATTCAGACACAGCTGCTGCTGTTGAAATGTCTTCGTGACTGGGCTCCTTAGCAACTGGCGAGGCGGCTCTGTGACGCTCAGCACTCCTACTGTTACTACTATGGCTCTTGCCCGTCCTCTTCCCGTTGTTCGTCCCCATTGACGGACCATTCTTTAGCACTTTCCACATTTCTTCTCGGCTCAGGTTCGCTGGCTCGGGCTTGGAGCTGGTTCCCTGCGGGGTCTTGATCTGTCGTCGTTGCTTGATTGGCAAGTAGTCCGGTGTCGTCTCGCTCTTCGTGATAGACTCATGGGGTGTGAAGGTGTGATCTGCATTGATGTGGCCGGCCGCGACCATGAATTTGACCAAGTCGCGGTGCTGTACGCAGCCAAAGTTGCTCCGGGGCTTCGCGACCAAGTGCGCGTGTCGGTTCTGATGCTGCTGATCCGCAGTTGAGGAGACCTTGAGGTGGAGATGGAGGGCCTCTTTCTGATCGTACGAGCCTGGGCCGCGGCGATAGGATTCTGTTACTTGCGGCTCTTTGTCAAAGCGCTGGAAACTCGTGGCGCGGATACTCGGAGACGACAGTCGGCGGTCGAGTTTCTATTGTGGCAGCATAGACAACAGTAGTGTGGAGATATGGTGTTACTCCATTGCAATGTCCACAGGAAGTGAGCCTCCGGCTGGCAATCTCACCTGTACGCTCGCGTCCAGCTGTTTGTAGGACTTGGCGAGCTCCTTGGAGAACTTCTCGATGTCCTGGCGCTGGCGCTGCAGCTCGCTCTCGCTCCGGACGCGCTGAAGAGCGATAGTAGGCATTTAGACATGACCATGTGACATCAATCTCTAGGCTACTGCGCTGATACGCAAGCTCATGTGCACACGTACGAGGACGAACCCGGACGCGTGCTTGGTCTTGAATGGCGCCTCAGACATGGCTCGGGTACCAAGAGTACCAGCTGTCATTGTGTCTGGATGGTAATGCCCCAGTCCAGGGCTGCTGCACACACTACTACTGATAGTGGCACCACGCTTGGATTTGGTAGGAGATCCTGACTCTCGGTCATCACCGAAGCTCACGAGCCCAGGACTGCAGCCATTCTCGCCCCGTACAAGCACGTGGTCCATCATCCCCCTGCGCTTCTCCCTCCCAAACGAGAAGGGCGTCGCGATCTTCTTCTGGTTCACGTCGTGATCAACCGCGTAGCTCCCGGGCCCAAGTGCCAGCTGCAGCTTCGCCAGCGACACCTCGTCGCCATCCATAGGTTTTGTCTTGTCTTTGAGTGGACTCACGTGGCGCTGTTTCTGTCGCGCAATGGGCTGCGACTTCGAGATCTCATCGCGTACTCGGTGGATGTCATCCGCAGTGAAGGCCCGCGGGAATTGGCCGTCGACTAAAGGCGAGTACTGCCACGGACTCGGCTTCTGGTCTTTGAGACTCGGTGGCGCTGACGGGTCCAATGCCGCGGCCGAGGCGACGCCAGCACTGATAGCGCGAGGGTCGTATTGCGGGTCATGGTGGAGACCAAAGCTCCCGTTCCGGTTCGTCACGTGCGGCGCTGAGAATGCCTGGAAGTGCTCGAGTGGCGTATACGTGAGAGGACCCTGTCCATTGAGTGAGTGGGTGGCATGAGCGACGTCAGAAGATCGGTATCAGAGTACCAGCAGGGTATCAAGAGCGATGCAATGGACAGTAGAACAAGTGGTGTGCGCGACGTACAGGGTCTGCCTTGTGCTTGACAGTGTCGAGGAGCGGCCCGAAGCGCGCCTCGGAGGACAGGAACGCCATGAGTGCTTTGAGAATTCAGCAATGATGTATGTGACGTTTGTTGGACTTATTCGCATGAGTGTAGCCACTTTTCCAGGGGCAAAGTGTCAGGATAAAAATACGTGAGGCAAGTTTGGTATCAACCTGTGGCTTGCACTTGATACCTTGATTTCTCTATGATCAGCACTTTGCGGTTTGGTATCAACTCTCAGAGTTGAAGCTTCTCTATCAAACTCTCGACTCCAGGATCGACACCGTCATCGTTTGCTGCATCCGTCTCCGCAGTTTCTAATGCAGTCTCTGTTGTGCTACCAGTGCCCTCGCTTCGAATCGTTTCGTGGACTTCTTGTGCTTGCGCTGCATGTTTCCGTCGTGATCTGCGGCCCGCTTGGGTTTGCTTCCGCTGCATTGCATAGAAGGAAGAGGGAGAAGAGCCCAGTGTCAGCTTGTATTAGCCACCAGACAACCAGCACATGCAGAGAACTTTGCAAAACTAACCTGCGGAAGAGCGAGGCGCAATGCACGCTCCCAGTCGCCTCCGGTCTCCTGGAAGCTGATGAGCACTTCGATGACCGTGTTCACGTTCAGGATGTGGTCCAAACGCTCTGTGATAAACTCCTGGATCGGCAGCCGCGCTGTCGTGATTCCAACACTCGACGCAGCATTCAGCGTCGCGCCCTGCATACACACACATCAATATATTTGATATCACCACATTAGTATCAAGAAGTATCATTCGGACAAACTCAGTTTAGTATCAAACGGGTCACTTTGGTACCAACCTTCTTCCTCGACTTGTCCACGATGCCGCCGATCACGTACGTCTTGGTCTTGTCGAGCGTCGTGAGCACGTTGGGCGAGTCGGGCGACAGGTACACAATGTCTGCAGGCGAACCAGCGATCTCCGTCACGTGGTGATGGTCTTGGTCGTCTTTAGTATCAGCATCGCTGCCACTGCTGCTATCGTGCCAGTGCACGAGCCACTTGTCGGCGTCGAAGCGCGCGAGTGACTGTCGCAGTGCGGCGCTGCAGTGAAGGAAGTGCAGCTGGAAGGGCGTCTCCATCTTCTTCACGACGCCGTAGCTGAGCTTGAGCTGTTTGGCTAGGCTGCGGATTTCCTAGTTGAGCACATAGTACAAGAAAAAGGCATGTCAGTCACAGCACTGATGCACAATGACGAGCGTTTTTTGCTGTATGACACTGGTACCTTGTCGTTCATGATCGAGTCAAAGCCCAGGTCGATAGCGATCCGCTGCGCGTCGCTGTCGCTGCTCGCGGCGCGCTGCATCTTCTCTGCCTTTGCGACTGCCTTCGCCTCTTCATCGAGCAAGTACTGCCGCCGTTGCTCTGCATACATGACGGCAAAGTGTGTCAGACAATGGGAGCAGCGAATGTGCTTGAAAAATGGATGCTCTGTGCATCTGTGGACGCACCGACGGTCATGGAGTGCAGCAGCTCGAAGCGCGCCACCTTCTTGCGCTCGCGCTCGGGACGCTTCGCCTTCTGCACTGCTGCGGCGGCTGCTGATAGCGGCGCAACGGCCTCGTCGTGTGCGCGGTCGTCCATCTTCGCTTTTTGTGACAGCCATGCCAATCAAGTCGGATGAAAATCGTACTTTAGTGAATGCAACTCAGGTCTCAATTTGCTAAACGAACAGCTCTTGGGCAAACGGAGCTCTTCATGGCAAAATGACAAGACTCCGTGTAAGAGTGACGTCTCCTCTATTGCCGACAAATAAAAAGCTGATGGTCGTTCGGAATACTCGATGTAAGTGGTGTAGATCTGCTGACGGGGTCACATGCCACTCGCCAGCGTGTACTCGCGCTCTTGCTGCTCCTTCGCTCGAAAAAAGAATGCAGGAACATGGCGAGTTTGAGCTCGTTCTTCTTTTCTCTCCTCACTCTTTCCGCCTCGCAAGGGCTTCCTCTTCTCTGGTCACGACTGCGTCCGTCGCTCCCCGTTGAAGAAGCAGCAGAAGGAAGAAGGCTCGTGTCATATCAAATTTGGGTTGGCGGAATGAATGTGTTTGCGTTGCTTAGTCAAACTTCTCGTTGAACGGCGTGGGAAAGTCAAAGTCGTAGTCGCCCAGGATGTTCGACTCGCGGTTCTCCGACGTCGTGGACGTGCCGAACGTGTGCTTGAGTCCCATGGACGGCAGCTTGATCTCGAGCTCTGCCACGCGCGTCATCGTCTCGGTCAGCAACAGCATCGCTTCGTTGTACTGCTTCTCCTGGTCTGCGAGGCGAGTCAGCAGCGTCTTGTTCTGGTCTTCTAGACCCGTGATCCGGCTCTGAAGCGCGGTAATCTCGGCCAACGTGTTCGGGTCGCTCTCGGTCAAGCTCACAGTCGTCTCGCTGCCAAAGCGATCAACAGTGCTGCTTGTGCGCGCACTGAAGAGGCTCGTGTTGCCAACCCGCGGTCGCGACGGCCCGGCGTTCACACTGTAGCGCATGTTGGCCTGGGGTCCCGCCACGGTCGACGGACGGCCCACCAAACTCTGCGTCGACGTGGCTCGGCTTGTTCGGTTCTGCTGCACAGACGAGCTCACGCTGTTAGCTGTGTTCCGGAGTGACGAGTTGCGATCACGAGGGTCCGATGGGTTCCGTGCCGTGACAGTCGTGCCCGTTGTCGTGGAACTCGTGAAGCTTGGCGTGCGTCCAGAGGCAGCTGGGGCCGTACCGATGGTCGTGCCGCTGAGCGGCATCGGGTCGCTGCGATAAATACGGTAGCAGTCGCCACATGCAGACCGTTTCTTCGGGTACGTCGGGAACATTACCTTGCCCGCGACGTGCTTCTTGCAGAGGTACACCGCACAGCCCTTGCACTGGTACTTCTTGCGAAACATGGAGAACTTCTTGTAGCACACACCACAGACCGCGCTGTTGCCCTCGCCCTCGTACAGCGACAGTGTCAGCGGCTGGTCGTGGTGACTTTGGTGAGTCTGACTCTGCTGCGGCTGCTGCACGCGACTGGATCGACGGAACTCGGCATCAAGATCGTCCATGTGTCCAGTCAGATGCGACGGCGCGGTGTTGAACTGAAACTGGTCGAAAGACTGGAGCTGTTCGCCATAATAGTCCGAGTTGTTGTTGCTGCCACGGAAGCCACCGGCGTCGTTCTGGTTGCTGCTGGCACGGAAACCCGATGCGGTGCTCTGGTTGTTGTTGTTGTTGTGGCTGTTGATGTTGTTGGCCGTCATCGCAAAGCTAGACGCACGTGCAGCTTCATCGCCGTTCGCGATGGTGATGAAAGTCGTACCCGACGAAGTGGTACTTACAGTGGTCGTGTTCCGTCGGCCTCCAGTCGAGAAGCTGCGTTGGATCGGCGGCTGCTGCTGACTTTGAAGTGGCACTGGCTGCTGCGGAGGGGGCTTCATCATGCTCTCACGCAGTCGCTGGCTCTGCACGGCGATCTCACGCTTCGTGTCCTCATAGTCGTCGTTCGTGGACTGGCGGTCTTCCGTCAGGTCCAAGTACTCCTGCTCGGCTTTCTGCAGCACTTCTATTGACTCGGCCGGCAGGTTCACTTCTCTCGCAAGCATCAACGCCGTCTTCCCCGAAGGCGTTCCCTCCATGAGCGAGCTCGGACGCGCCTGGCACAGCAGACGCAGCGTCTCTTGGCCCACGCGCGCTCGCACAGCGATGTGGAGCGGCAGGTACTGCGCGTTGTTCTTGGTCAGCACAGCCTCCGGTGACGCCTTCAGCAGCGCCTGGATCACACTCGAAGGCACGTCGTCTTCCGTGCACGCCCAGTGGAGCGGCAGCATCCCGTGGTGGTCCTTGTGACGCGCGAGCTGCGGCTCTTTTTGTAGACGCACCACGAGCGTTCCCCACTTGCCCATTTCCGCGAGACGAATACCCTCCTTGTAGTGCGGTCGCGCCGCGTCCTTCTTGCTACTTCCACTTCCCGTCTGGTTGCTGCTGCGCTGGCTGTTCTCGTCCTGATCGTCGTCCTCCTGGTCCGTGCTTTGGTATGGCGGCGACGACGACGTCGAGGACGACTGCGTGCGCACGATCGAGCGGCTCTTGGCGCTCGTGAGCGACGCGCGACTGCCCAGGATGTTCGAGTCGCGGCGCGAAGAAGGGAACGACGGTCGCGGCATCTGCTGCTGCGACGCGTTTGTCATATTCGCTGTCGTCGGTGGTGCCTCGGTCAGTGGCATGCTTGTCGTAGCTGCTGGTTCGCAGCTCTTGCTCTGCTCGTGAAGCAGATCTGGCGTTCACTGCTGCGGTGGATCCTGACGTTTAGCGCAAAGTGAGATCCACGCAGCGAGGGGAGGAGCGATGCGGCGGTAGCTCTCGTGTCGTGCGGTCGTCCCTGGCGTGTGGCGTTGTCGTCGGAGCTCTTGCGATTGGCGCTTGCGATTGATTCCCTTGAAATGTTGAAAGTGGTGGGCAGAGTGGTGCACATTTGGACTCTTGGATTTCCCACACTATGCTATCGAATAGGAAAGGATATATATTTTAAAAGGTGCATGTAAAGGCTAAGTGTTGCATCAAAATGATAAACATATAAACTTATTGGACAGGGGATCAATTCTTGAAGGATAAGTTTGGTATTGGGAGCGTAGTGTGGAACCGATGGGACTCATCTCCCCTGTGTTGCACTTTTCTTGAAGTGAGTATGGTATACAAAGCGTGTGTTATTTCAGCGCAACAAGATGAATTACCTGTTTGTTTTGTACATTCATTTTTTCTGCCACGTATTAGACAAATGAGAGACAATTTGTTGTGCAATATACCTTTATATATGCAATTACTGGTTATGAAAGGATAATATCTAGAGGCAAGCTTGGGTTGGAAAATCAACAATTCACGCATGTTAATCAGACCGGCTCTCCACACATATTCAAGACCTCTTTATCTAATATCATTACTCGACACCTTGTATTACAAAATCAATGACAGTATCGAAACTTGAGTTCTTAAAAAGGTCTCTTACTTTTGAATCGACTGCCCCTATCGCCAATCGCTAAAAGTACGTCAGTCCACCACAACCATGCAACACGACGCGCCATTTTGCGCGCGTTCGTGCTGCACTCTTGCAGGAAAGGCACCTGTATCCACTTGAGAGTGGTCACTGGCCTACTCTCAAGCAGCTCCGTTGCGAGGAGCGCATCGCGGAAATCCGGCTTCCACGACAGTGGTGGCGTCACGTTGGTCGCCGGCTAGTCCTACGTGCGAGCTTAACTGCATCGAGAGAGCCAAGAGCTCTCGTTTCTGATCGCACATCGCAAAGTTGATGCAAGCGCCTCGGATCGACTCGTAGAGTTAGATGAGCTCCTCGTCCGTGGTGCCGCTCTCAAGCAGGCACACATGGTAGGCAACGCACGTGCAACCAGTCAGTCACAACGCTCGCGCACCTTCCACGAGCCAAAGGAGTCAGCCAAAGGAGTCAGCCACAGGCTGGAAATCCAAATGTAGCCATCTTGGAGCAGATCCGAAACAGGAGAAAGATACGCGTTGCTATTTGTAGCCTGCCTGATCCAAAAGCGCCATTCTATTCTTAGATGATTGGCGCTCATGGAGATTGGTTGCTTTGCTAATATCGCACTAAGGTGCGCGATGCGGCGATTCGATGGAGCTCCGCTCATAAGATCGCTTTCTATGCGCCTGGGCTCCTGATCCCCGTGCGCGTGTATCGTCTGTTGAGCCATGAGCCCCACGTGAGCTTCATTTCCTGATTTCACGAGCGCCCGACACCAGCAGAGCAGCCCAAGACGCAAGCATGAGCGACCCATTTGCCTCGCTCGACCCGATCCAGAAGCCCAAGACCGCTGCCGAGCGCGTGCTCACGGCCCCGGCGTACAACCACCTGACACCACCAGGTGCTCCAGTCGCTGCTTCGCCGTTCGGGGGAGGTGGCGGCATGGGCATGGACATGGGCATGAGCATGGGTATGGGTATGGGCGGCATGGCTCCTCCCGGTATGGGCATGAGCATGAACATGGGCAGCATGGCGCCAACCATGGGCATGGGCATGGGCGGCAACAACGGCATGATGAACATGGCTCCTCCAGGCATGGGTATGGGTGGCATGGCTCCTCCGGGTATGGGCGGCATGGGCATGAATCCCGGCATGGGCGGCATGAACATGGGCCAGCAGCAGCAGCAGAACCCGTTCCAGCAGCACCAGCAGCCAGTCATGTACGACAACATCAAGAACCTGCTGCAGCAGAAGCCCAAGGCCCCCGCCGCCTTTGAAGACACAGCATCCATGGACTTCCTCGAGAACCTTGGCGGTGGTGGTGGTATCACCAGCAGCAGCGCCAAGACCAACAGCGGTTCGTTCCCAGCGTTCAACCCGCAAGTGCGTGCTGCAGAGCCGACATCAGCCGTGGCAGATCCATTCGGAGGTGGTGGCTTTGGTTCAGCGTCGCCAGTGTCTCCATCCATGAGCTCTGGTGGTGACATCGGTCTCAGCATCTTTGAAACAGGTGGCAGTACGTCGGCACCTGCTACAGCTTCACCGAGCGCCAGCGGTGGCAGTAAGTCGAGCGCACTGGCAGACCGCCTGGCCAACGGACGGCGCAAGACGCAGGAGCTGCAGCGCTCGCAACTGCAGCTCAACGCAAACTCATTTGGATCTGCTGGTGCCGTGCCCAAGATCTCGCTCAAGGAGATGGCCGGCCAGACCTCGAGCAAGAACGAGAAGATCTCCAGCGGCATGTCGCTCGACGATTTCTCGTCCGGCGGATCTTCGTTTGCTACCACTTCGAAGGCGTCGAGCGACTTTGACGGTAGCGATCCGTTCGGCGGCCGTGGTGGTAGCTTTGGCTCAGGCAGTGCGGCAGCAGCGCCACGCCAGGCAAGCTTTGGCGCCCACCAAGAAGACTCGGGTCCGAAGCCCGTGGATGAGAACGACAACACGTTCTGGTAGATATTCACACGCATGCATGCATGCCCAGACTCTTGCACTCATACCTCTACGACAGACTTAAAACGAATACGACATCCAACTATCTAACAACGGATCGATCAAGAAATGCTAGCACGACGTTTGTGAACGAAAACGACACTAGATCTCCCCGTCGAATGTGTCAACTGAGTCAGACAGCTCGCCAATGCCCTCATCATACCGTTCAGCATTGAAAAGCCGTCCAACGACTGAGAGTGAGGTGGTCGGTCTCCTTGTGTGAAGATCCGGAGGTCACCTTGCTCGCGAGTTGAAGACGTGAGAAGTTCGCTACAAGCAAACGCGCACACACACGGGGAGTTTCGCGTCCGTTTTCTCTCTCTCGCAAATCTCAAGGTGACCTGCTGGGATCATGAGACGGCGGCCGGCGTGCCCTTATTTAGAAAACCGAAGAGGTTTCTCTCGCTCTCTCTTTCTCGTTCTCCCTGCGGTCGCCATTTGAGAATCGCGAGTTCGCCACCAAACGCCACGTACACAAGCACTATCAGCCATGAATGACCCGTTCGCGATGCTCGACCCGGTGGCCAAGGCCAAGTCCCCCGCTGTTGGTGGCGGCGCCAGTGCGGCCAATTACGCCACGACACCCATGAACTTTGGCCAGACGCCTGGGTTTCCCATGCAGCAGCAAGGCGCCAACCCATTCGGTGGGCCACCACAACAGCAGCAGTTTGGCGGCATGGGGATGATGAACAACATGCAACAGCCAATGTATCCCCCGCAACAGCACAACAACAACGGCGCGGCGTTCATGACGCAGCCTGGACCAGCGTCCTTCTCCGGACTGCCCCAACACGCACACCAGCAGCAACAACAGCACGCGATGGCCAGCAATCCGTTCATGCAGCAGCAGCAGGCAGCGCCGTTCCTCACGCAGCCCATGAACAACAACAGTAACCCGTTCGGTGGCAGCAGTAGCAACAATAACAATATGTACCCAAGCCAGCAACTCGATCCCTTCGGGACCCAGATGAAGGCCTCAGGGGGTGGCTTCATGCCGCCGCAGCTTCGTCCCGCTGAGCCCACGGCGCCTCCCGCACCGCTGCGCCACTCGTCGTCGATCATCGTGGACTTTGACCCATTCAGCCCTCGAGACAATACGCCGCGGACTCCATACGAGTACCAGACCGGTGGCGCTCAGGACCAGAGTCAGGGCGGCTCGGCGGACTTTGGCGACCGCCGGCGCCAGACCCAGGAGGCGCAGCGCTCGCAGCTCGGCTTCTCATCCGACTCGTTCAACGCGAGCAACACGCCCAAGATCTCGCTCAAGGAGCTCACCAACCAGTCGGCGACCGCAGGCAACAACGCAACCAACACTGGCATAGCGCGTGGTCCGAGCAACTCGTTCGACGACTCGCCGTTCTTCACAGACAACGACGACGCGTTCGCCGACCACAACATGTTTGCAAACCTGGACGACGAGCCGGGGACGAACAAGAAGGACTGGGGCCAGTTCGCCAAGAACAAGCGCGCTGGTGGTGGCGGCGATGCGGAAGGCGGCACTGGCAGCGGTGCCGACGAGGACGAGATCCCAGACGAGTGCGGCCCGACCGAGTACGACGTGACGTTCGAGACGGGGCGGAAGCTCGGCGTGCTCATGGAGCGCGTGGACGTCTGGGGCAAGGGTCGCGAGGACAAACGCCAGGAGATTGCGGTCGTGAAGCTCGTGGTCGAGAACGGCGCCGCAGACCGCGTGGGCGTGACTACGGGCAGCTCGGTCGTGGCCATCAACGCGCGGTCCGTGGCACGCGACTCGTACGCCGTGGTGCTCGACATGATCAAGGCGGCGCCGCGGCCCATGTCGATTCGCTTCAAGCGCGGCACGGTCAACAAGGACACGACGCAGGGCAACGTGCTCACGAGAATATCAAGTAAGTGCTGTTTGGCTTTGTCTGCTGACTACAGTATGTGGAAAGTGGTTTTGACTTATGACCCGCTTGGCAGATGGCACCTTTAGTGTCGGCAACCTCACACGAGGCAATGCGAGCTGGACGGACAAGTACTTTGCCTTCGGCGGCGCCAAGATGGACGTCCTCCAGCTCTTCGTCTCGCGCGCAGCCTACCATGAGGTGCGTTTCCTTCGACAATGTCATGCATTTGGCACTCTATTTTGTCCCAAAGTTTGACAATGTTGACATTTCTGAAAACCAATTTCGTTTGTGCTAAATGATAGTGCGTGATCTCGCTGTACGAGAAGCGGCCAGTGCACACGCAGATCCAGTCGTTCCGGCTGTGCCGCGACCACAAGATCACGCCGATCAAGAGCAAGATCTACAAGGGCTACGGCAACCTGCACTACTTCTCGCTCAGTGTGCCGTCGCTGCGCTTCATCGCCGCGAAGTTCGCGAGCGAGGACTACGAGACGCTCAAGAACCTCTGGTCCAACACGTACGACGCCATCGAGCGCAAGAAACGCATGGGCTACTAGTGGAATAAGTGGCTGCTGCGTGGATACTTGAGGCTTCTGCATACAACTCATTTCCATTTTCAATCTACCAGTTCAATCAACTCGTTTGCATTCTCGCATGATGCATTCATTGTGCAGTTCCCAGTTGAGAACTGGGATGCCTGAAGGTGGATGCGATGCTGCAGCCTATTCGAGATTGTCTTGTGCTTGTGCAGCTCGCATTCTCACGACCTGCCGTCTTGGGCTTCTCAAAACGGACTGCAATCCTCTCGAGTCGTCTGGACTTTCATCAGATTTAGACTGAGAAGTGCAGCTCGCACTGAGATCACCATACATACATCCAGTAATCCACATGCGCCTTCTGTTGCCGCTCACAGGGGTTTCGTTTGCTCGCTATTTATACAAAACGAGCGCTCACATCGCTCCCAGAAGAGAAGAGAGCGAAATAGCGCACGCTCGTGCCCATTTCCGCGGCTCGCTGGCTGACCACAGAGCCTTCAGCTCATCTTGGTAAGCTCGCTGGCAAGTGCATGGGCTCAGAGCTCCTGCGCTGAGGCACCAGAAGCAAAGCAACAGGTTCGTAGCTCTCTCTTTTGTCTTGTGAGGTTCATTTTTAAGTCTGCGCTCTCGATCTCACCTCATCGCACGTCCATTATGGTCTTCCACATCGCAGCACGCGGCTCCAACGGCAGTCTGCAACCTCCTCTTCCAGTCGTCGAGGCTTCTTCTCCATCCAGCAGCAACAACAACAACAGAGACAGTCGCGTCAGCTCTGCTGCTAGTAGCACCAGCAGAAGCGCGTATCCACCGCGACGTTCCGTGTTCCTCACTGACAACTCCTCACAGCAACCAGCCAAGTCCAAGATGAACCACTTGCTCCAGGTGGCGCGGCGCACGGGCAAGTCCGCCGTGGGCTTCAAGATTCAGCTCGTGATCCACCGCATGAACGCGCACCTAAGCAACTTCAACGGCGCGGACCTCGTGGCGGTCATGACGCGCCACAAGAAGAAGGCCGTGACCAAGAGCGCGCCGTATCAGACGGCATCCAAGGAGGTCGTCTGGGGGGACATTCTCCCGTTCTCCTGCACGCTCTACATGGCTAAGACGGGCCTCTTCCAAGCCAAGCTCTTCCAGATCCACATTTACGACACGCGCACGGACCAGAACATCGCGACGTTCGAGTTCGACCTCGCCGAGCTCGTGCAGAGCGACAAGGACTCGGGCAAGGAAACCATCGCCGTGGCCACGTCCAAGTGCCAGGACCCGCGCGCCTCGCTCTCGCTCACGGTCATCAGCTCCAAGGTGTTGCTCCATGGCGGCAGTGGTCGCAAAGGCAGCGGCCATGGCGAGCACCAGGAGGCATCCGAGATGTCCTTTGACGGCAGTCGCAGCGAGCTCTCGGTGTGTACGCTCGAGAGCCGCACGTCCGCGGCCTCAAGCCACCAACCGCATCAGAGCAGAACGTCGCCATCGGTCGGTGGTGCTACGATGCGCAAGGAGCACGCCAAGGCGAACGGCATTCGTGGGGCGTTTCCAGCCGTAAACGAGGACGAGATCGATCTCCAGAACGCCGAGAACGCTTTGCCGTTCGTGTCCCAACATCAGAGCGGCAAGCAACAGCACCAGCAGGAGCTCGTGCGTACGATCCAGGACCTGGAGAACCAGTTGCGACAGAGCGAGAGCGCGAACGTGCTGCTTGAGAAGGAGAGCGCGGTGAAGGACATGAAGATCGAGCAGCTCCAGACCGAGAACGAGGAGCTCAGCGAGGAGGTCGAGAAGCTCAAGCGCCAGCTGAAGACGGCCTCAGCGTCGTCGCTTGGAAAGGGTCGAACGGACAGTGCCATGAACGATAACGACGGTGTCATGCAGGTGGATTTCATCCAGTACATGTCGTTGAAAGAGGAGAACGACAAACTCAAGGAGCGCATTGAGGCTTTTGAGAAGATAAAGTCTCCGGATGAGAGCCCCAAGAGTCCGTCTAAGTCCTCTGCTCACAAAGAAGAAGAGAAAGAGGATGACAGTGGCGACGACGACGAGAAGAACTCGGAGGCGTCGTCTGCGAACGAGTACCAGGACGCGCAGGAGCCGCACCTGCTGGCCGAGATCAGCGAGCTGAAGCACTCGGTCGCGGCGCTGAGCAGCGAGCGTGACGAGCTCAACCGCACGATCACGTCGCTCAATGGCGACAATAAGCAGCTGTTAGCGCAGGTCAAGGACCTGCAGGTGCAGACCCAGGAGCTCATCATGGAGATCGACAAGAAAGACAAGGCGCTCATGCTGGCTTCAGCCGCAGCAGCGGCTGCCAATGCCAGTGCAGCGAACGACATTGAAGGCGCGAGTGAAACCGAGGAGCAGGAAGAGCAGCTGAGCGAGGTCAAGATCGAAAACGAGAAGCTCGTGCACCAGCTCAACCAGTTGGACCATGTCGTCACAAAGCTCAAGGACGAGAAGTCCAATCTGCTGGGCAAGCTTGAGCACGCCGAGTCGGCGAACGAGCGCGCGCGACAGGACATTGAAAGCGCGCAGCAGACGATTGAGCAACTCCACGGCGAGAAGGAGAACCTCGTGGGCAAGCTCCAGAGCGCCGAGAGTGCCCACGAGCGCGCCAAGAAAGAGATCGACAGCGCCGAGCTTACGATCGCCCAACTGCGCGCGCAGGTGCAGGAAATCTCAGCTCAGCTGGAAGCCACGCAGCAAGATCTGCACACGCTCAGGCACGAGGAGCTGGCCGCGAGTGTCGCGGCAACTGCTGCGGCCGTGGCGAAGAGCCAGGACCTGCAAGAACGCTGGGACGAGCTGCGTCAGCAGAACAGCGACCTCCAGGCTCGCGTCGAGGAGCTCGAGGAGAAACTTGCGCAGACGGAGGCCGACGAAGAGGCAAAAGAGGCCGAGCTGCAGCGCCAGGTGTACGATCTCAAGCAAGAGACCGAGACGCTGCGCGAGGAGCTCGAGCAGCTACGCATCTCCAAGCAGCAGGTCGAGGATGAGCTGCTCGAGCACACGGTCGCGCTCAAGGACGCGCTCGAGAGCCAACGACGCCTCACGGTCGGCCACGAGGAGGAGTGCTCGCAGCTCTCGATGAACAACGAGGAGATGCGCGCGCGCGTGGAGCAGAAGAGCGAGCAGGTGCAGGAGCTCACGGCCGAGTGGCGCCAGAAGATCGAGACGCTCGAGCAGGAGAACGACTACTTCCAGCGCGAGCTGATCGACAGCAAGATGAAACTCGCGGAGCTCACGCAGCAGAACGACGAGCTCTCGACGCATAACAAGAAGATGGAGAAATCGATCGTCGAGATGAAAATCCAGGCCGCCGAGAAGGACCTCAAGAAGGACAAGAAGAAGTAGATAGAGGTTTGCTGCTATAATGAAGCACGCGACTGGAGCACTTCATTTTCAAAATGGCTACATTTGAATGACACTGAGCTTTTTGTCAAAAGCGACAACCCGCTTAACACCATTTTGCGTATACAGTTGTGCACCTAAGTCTTATGACAAAATAAATTGACACGGCTTGTGATTTATTGTGATTTCAATACTTTAAGTGTGTTTAATTTAAGCTGTGTTTTGGCTGGATTGACATAAAAGTCAATTGTTACAGACTTAAGCACACGTAAATATCCGCAGCAAAACTGGTTAAATCGGCTTACGCCACATTAGCTCCACTTCGCTATTCCAAAGCGCCAATACTGTAATCCAGTCAGTTGCCCCCTACATGGAACCTTTCCCCCTTCAATCCTTCTCAACACAGCGAACAAAAAAAGAGAACCGCAGAAGCAGCGCGGATCCGACCACAATGAAGCGCGACGGCGACGGCAGCGCCCGCGAAGCAGCAGACGCTGACGCAGGAGGAGGAGAACGCGTGCAACCACTGGGACACTTGCTCTTTCGACCGCCTGTGCCGGAAGTCCCGCCCTCGCAGCCCTTCAGCGTGGAGCTCTTCGCGCCGCCAAACACGCAGGAGCTCTCGAATGCCAGTGACACGACGATGATGAGCCAGGACGAAGATACTAGTCAGCAACAGATCGAAGACGACGAAGAAATGCAGGTAGTGAATGAGAACGTGCTCCACGTGCGCGAGATCCTGGACGACATGCTCCGCACTGAGAACGCGAGCGGATCTGGGACGACCCTCGGCAGCAGCAGCATGAGCAGCAGCAGTGAAAAAGATCGCGAGGAGAAAGAACGGCTCCAGCTCTACCAGCTGCGCTGCTGCGTACTGGATGACGCGAACCTGGAAGAACTGGAGAAGCTGCCGAAGCGCATGTGTGCGTACGAGTTCAAGCCCGGTGACATTGCCTGGAATTGCCGCGTCTGTCAGGTAAACGTCACGAGTGTTGTACTTTTTCATTTATCTGGACATACATATATTGTGTGGTGCAAAACGGTGCTGATTGCGTTATGCGTTGTGTTGTGCATTTGAATGGCATAGGTGGATGAGACGTGTGTGATGTGCAACGACTGCTTCATCTCGAGCGACCACGACGACCACGAGGTGTTTTTCTACTACACGCAGAGCGGCGGCTGCTGCGACTGCGGCGACACGGAAGCGTGGGCGGCCGAAGGCTTCTGTACGAGCCACAAGGTGAGCTGCTTCGATCTCTCTCTGGTTCTGGCAATCTACTGGTATCTAATGTATGAGGCGCTTGTTCATCGCGCCACCAGGGAGCTCAAGACGCCGATCCGCTGCGCCTGTTACCACACGACATCCTGGTGAACTCCCGCGATTGCATTGGCGAAGTGATGAAGTTTGTACTGAGCACGATCGAAGAGGCGCGCTTCGCGTATGTGTTGGACGAGTCGGGCGTTGAGGAAGTGACCAGGAAGCTCGCGGACGCGTCGCCCGATGTGCGCTACTGCGTTGTCGTGCACTACAACGAATACCTGAGCACACAGGAGTTCACAACCGCGCTGGGGCTCGCGCACCCCATGTTGCCCGTACGTATTGGAATCTTTTCTCTTGTGGGCCAGTATTGATTCGAACTCTCACGTTTTTGTTCTTTGTTGTAAATTGTCGGAACCAACCAGTTTCACATGAAGAAGTTTGAGGAAATCGTGAGCCAGCGGCAGGGAATTGTGCGCACGAAAGCGACGCGCGAGCAGGCCATCGAACTCGCCGAGGCGCTCTTCTCGCACGGCATTTTCTCGTCGATCGTCTCGAACGACTACGTCGCGAAGCTCCTGGTCATGAACTCGCTGCTCCACTGGCTCGTATCGATGGCAAACCTCTCGGACGGCATCTGCCGCCTGATCTGCGAGCAGTTCATTTTGCAGGGCGACCGGAAAGAAGACTCGACCAGCAGCAGCAACAATGTTTCGTCGTCATCAGCATCATCAAAGTCACCAACGTACCCGACGCTGTGCTCCGTTATCCTCGCCGACTCGTACTTACCGAAAAGCGGCAGCGACGCGCTCCACAGTCTCCTGATGGCGCTGCTCGCAGACCCGATCTTCAAGAAATCCTTTGCGATCGCGTTCACGTCGTCGTACCCGCAGTTGTACCGCGAACACGCTGCGGGCGTTGGCAGCGTGAGCTCGACGATCCTCACCTTTGGCGTCCAGTTCTTCAACCGTGCGAGCTTCGTGAAGCTGCTCGCGACCGAGTACGAGCTGCTCGAAGTGATCACAAACACGATCCTCGAGACGCTGCGTAGACGCCCCAAGCGCGACCTTATGGAGATCCCGTTCGACGGCAACTGGGACAGTCTCGCGTGTGTATTGCATCCAGACAAGGTAAACGAAGTGAGCGTGTGGGATCTGCTGGCGATCACGATCCGCCGTCTCGACGAGCCGACGCTGAAGAACGTGGACCTGTATGCCATGGAGCTCGAAGCCCAGGCGCAGGGCTTGGTGGTGCGCAAAGCTTCCGAAGTATCCAGGTTCTTGCGCTTGCCGCCTGACACTGAGATCCCGGGGAAGTGCGAACTGGACGTGAACTCGCCCGTGTTCCTGCACCGTCGCTACCTGTGCGGCCTCTTGGACTTGCGCTATGCGCTTCAGATCGAAGGCGTCTCCGAGGCCTTCGTGTCGGAGAAGAATGGGTCCAGGTATGCCGCGTACTTGTTGTATTTGTCGTACGTTCAGGGCATTGGCGCGGAAACCCGTCGCGTGGGCGACCACGTGGAAACCGAGTCTCGCTCGTGGCTCTTTGCGGTCGAGTTCGCGTCCACGGTCTCGGACGAGTTCACGCTCATCGTGCTAAACGCGTTCAAGAACTCCGAGGCGCACGGCGGACAACCTCGAACGCCGGCGCAGCTCAAGGAACTGATCACAAAGATCGCCAGGCCGATCTTTGAAGCGTACTACTTCTGGCTCGCGTCCTCGCGCAAGTACTTCCCGCCGCCGGACTACATGGTGGGCGACACGCTGCGTCCAGACCAGGTGGAGACGTCAGTGTCGTGCCACTTCCCACTGCACCGCACGATCGCACAGCTCGTGCGCACGCTGAGCAACTCACCGCTGGGCTTAGACCTGTTCTATCAGCTACTGCGCACGTCTGCCAACAAGGTTGACGAGTCGCTATGGGTGCACGACCAAGACAGCCCTCTGGGCTTCTGGCACCGCGTGCACTTGATTGAGCCCGTGCTGCAGGCGATCGTGTGGGACGCGCAGGTGCACTCGAGCATGTGGGTACGCAACGGCTCGTCCGTGATCAGCCACAGTATGAACTACGGCGAGCCGCCGTTCTGCACGCGCTTCCGCGACGTCGACCTGCTGCTGCTACAGTTTGGCTTCCACTTCATGCGTGTCGATTGGATGATGTCGTCAATCATCACGCGCTTCGACATTGAAGAGTGGTTCGAGGCCGAGTCACCCGAGCCCACGACTGAGTTGATGGTGACCGAGTGCCTGACGCTGCTCTGTCACTTGGCGTCCGAGCTGCCGCCGAAAGTCTCCGCCGAGGACCCACTGCGCAGCCTAACGCCTTACCTACGACGAGAGATTGTGCAGCGGCTCTGCGTTGGTCCGTGCGCCCACAGCGACCTGTCGAAGATCACGACCGAGTTCTTCCTAGCACACGAGAACTTGTTTCCTAACAATTTCTCCAGTGGTATGATTCTCGACCACATTTTAAAAGAACTCTGCGTCCCACCGTCGAATGCGTCGGCGCTGGGTGGCGGTGACCCAGCCGGTGGCAAGTTCCAGTACCGCCTCAAGCCTGAGCTTTTCGCCGAATACAACCCGACGTTCATACACTTGTCGCGCAAGCAGCACGAATTTGCGCACGAGAACTGGTTCCAGCAGCGCCTGCGGTCCTCGAAAGCTCGTGAGGCGCAGCAGGAGGACGGCAGTCCGAACAACACGCACTCGTCGTGGCTCGACTTCCCCATGGTGAACACGTTCCTGCCGTGTCCAAAGGGATTCCGCATCACGCGCGTGTCGATTCTCCACGCGGACGCACGTCGAGTGGTGTACGAAGCCTTCTGGAAGGCGACCAGAGACCCGCACAGCAGCCTCAGTCTGCTCTCACGTGCCGTGCACTTGTTCACACTGCAGCTGTACGTCATTGAGGAAGTCCGGTACGTCGCGTCGATGCCCGTCGGTGTCGAGTCGGACAAGGCGTACTTGGAAGAAGCCACGCAACTCGTCGAGAGCTTTGTCGAGTGGGTCACGAGCGAGCAGAGCAGCGTGTACCACTACGCCGAGGCGCACCCACCTGTGCTTGACTTGCTGTTGAAGCTGAATCCATGGTCAGTGTCCAGCGGTGGCGAAGGCATGGTGACGCTCGACGGTGACCAGAAGCACGAGATCGGACGAGGCGTCGACTGGCTGCTTCATCGGCTGTCGCGCATCGACGACGGGTGCAGGGACCTGATTCTCAAGTACCAGCTGACGCAAAAGGCCTCGAAGGAGGAGGAGGATCGGAAACTCAAGCTCGCACAGCGCAGGAAGGAGGCGCAGATGCGCGCGATGCTCCAGATGCAGCGCCAGCAGGCGGCGTTCGCCGAGCAGATGAAGACGATGATGGGCGACGGCGCGCGCACCGGTGGCGACGAGGACGACGAGGCTGCTGCGGACGGCAGTGCCACAGGTGCAGCAGCAACACACGATGGCGACGCTAATGCGACAGGTTCGATGGACGCGAGTGGCGACGTGGACATGGGTGACGATGCGACAGCAGCGCAGCAAAGTGAAGAGAGTGCGCTGCCCGAGTGCGCGATGTGCCACTCGGTGGACTCGGAAGACAGCTTCATGTGCTACATTGGCTTTGCGCAGTGCTCGCCCGTGTTCTCACGCCTGAACGGCGGCAATCACGGCCGCTTTTTGAGCACCCCCATCGACGAGATGCACATTGGAGAGGACGTGCCGATCCACGTGCGCCTGTGCGGCCACTCGGTGCACCACACGTGCTGGAAGTCATACCACGAGTCGCAGTTCCAGCGCGCGATCACGGGCGGCCACCACCGCCATGCGCTGAATGCGGTCGACGTGACAAAGAACGAGTTCCTCTGTCCGCTCTGCAAGTCCATTTCGAACGTGCTGATCCCGACCACGGCCAACGAAATGAATGATCTCGTAGATGACACGACGGTTTCCCAGTCATCAACACTGTCATCAGCTTCAGACTATGGCTTGATCAACTGGCTAGTGGAGAATGGCAAAGTCAAAGAAACATCGACTGTCGAGGATGATGACATAGAGCAGAAGGCCGCAATCCCAGTCGTGGTGAGTGAACCAGCAGCGCCTGCCGTTGTGAAATGGAGTGAGAACACTCCTCAGAAGCGGTGGCTCGAACAGGGTTTGTCGACTCTGTGCATGGCGATCCACCGCGTTGCGTGCGGCGCGATGCAGCAGTCGCGACCAGAACGCTACACGACGTCGGGCAGCAACGCGCTCTACCACACGCTGCTGTGCACGTTCCTGAGCACGCAGGAAAACGACCAGATCAAGCCCGAGCAGCGGTTGCTGCAGGCCATGCGCTACCTGCCGCAGATGCTCGACCAGGTCGCGCGCCCCAAGCCGTCACCAGATACCTCGGCGAGTGGGCTTCGTGAACAGATCTGCCACTTGCTATACTACGGCGGTTCGGATGTGCTCAGCGATGGCACGATCGTGCTCGAGACGGAGCACCCGAGCACGCAGACGCAGACCCGCAAGCAGAGCCAGTGGGGCAAAGTGCGGTGTCCAGCCAAGCCGTTGCTGCTGAACCACTTGGGTAGCGTGCTCGCCAAGGGCTTCTTGCTGGCACGCAGTGAACAGGAGGCCGTGTTTATCTGCCGCCTCGTCGTGCTCGCGCGCGTGGTGCAGACGCTCGTATGGTACGCGGTCACAAGGAGCGAGGAGTTCACGGACAACATGGCCGAGCAGCTCGAGACTTCGGAGGAGAACATCAAGTTCTTCATCGAGAGTTTCTTTGAAGATTCCGATGCGACCAGCGAAGACGACGCTGCCGACCAGCTCGTGACATTGCTAACCGCACTGACGGTGCCCTGCGCGACGGCGTTCCCGCAGGTCCTGGACCCTGTGGCGGACAAGAAGAAGCTTCTGAACATCGTTGCGTGCGAGGTCGTGCCGATGGTGCGCGTTGCCGTGTTTTTGCTCAAGTCTCGACCTCCACACGCGCTCCCTGCGACGTCAAAGCCGTCGGGCATCACGTCTCAGGACGTTCGCGACCACGGGTTCATCAAGGTAGGTTCGCTATTGCCTGTGGACTCGGAGCTGCGACCGGTACTCTCGCGGTGGGTCGAGCGCTTCCAGGCGACGTACGAGGAGATGAACGACCCGCACGCAATCCTGCAACAGTGGCTCACAGGCGCGAACGCCGACAAGCCCGCTTCTCAAAATCTGAGCCTAACGTCCGTGCTGGGCCGCGACCTGCACACGATGCACTCAACGATCTCGCTGTTCGCCTCGGGTTCGAGCCGCACGCGGTACCTGCGTTCGCTGCCACGCGCGTACGTCAAGTTCTACTCGGAGCTCGCGAAACGCAAGTGTGAGTCGTGCAATCAATTTCCCGCACGCCCAGCCGTGTGTCTGCTCTGTGGTGCGCTGCTGTGCGCCGCGAACACGTGCCCGTCGCTCAAGACCGAGAATGGGTACCGCGAGGAGTCGAACCCGGGCGCCTGCACGGTGCACGCGAAGAAATGCGGCCGCGGCAGTGGCATGTTCCTGCTCGTGCTCGAAGGCGCGGTGCTGCTCGTATACTGGAAACTGTCGGCGTACGTTGGCAGCCTGTACGTGGACGAGTACGGCGAGGAGTTTGGCGAGCGCAACCGCGAACTGAACAAGGGACGACCGCTGTATCTAAACCAGGAGCGAAGGGAGCGGCTGCTGCGCCTGTGGTTGCGCCATGAGATCCCGTACGAAGTTGTCAAGATCCAGAACAGCTCAGAGCGCGTGATCCGCAACAGCCACTACTAAGATGGCCAGTGAGTGAGTTCGAGAGAGCAGGCGCTAGCGTGAAGATGTGGACAAGCATGTAGGCATGAGGGAGAATGAGTATAGGGACGCTCAGCAAGAGCAGCGAATGAGCACCAACTTGGCTCCTTGTCATTCTCAGGCATCATTGTGACGATGACTTTGTACTTGTGTGTTAAATAACATGTTGTGTTAACATAACACAGTAGCGATCTTGAACTCACATCAACATGGCTATAATTGCAATTTTGCAATCCTGTTTGTGGTGGAAGGGGGCAGACCGACCACCACCGCACACGTAAACGGCTCACACACAACAGAACAAGTTCGCCGTCCGCACAGCACAAGCTCAGCATCATGTTCGTGCGCGCCGCCCCCGTGAGCGCGATCGCCAGCCACGCGCGCGCCATGTCCGCGTCGGCCAAGGTCTGGATCAACAAGGACACGCGTGTCATCTGCCAGGGCTTCACCGGCAAGCAGGTACGATCGATCTCACCTCGCGAGCTTGACGAGCAGCTCTTTTCAAAATGGAGAGAATGTGGAGATCGCGATGGATATGGCGAGCATCTATCGCCCTCTTCCCCTCTCTCTCTATGTGTCTCCTGCTCTGTATGATGGGCTATTCCCTCTGTGTTGCCGAATAGGAATACTAATGCAGCGTATCGCTTGAATTGATGTGCATACACACAGGGCACGTTCCACTCGGAGCAGGCCATCGCGTACGGCACCAACATGGTCGGTGGCGTGACCCCGAAGAAGGGCGGCTCGACGCACCTCGGTCTGCCGGTGTTCGACACCGTGCTCGAAGCCAAGAAGGCGACGAACGCCGACGCGTCTGTGATCTACGTGCCGCCACCGTTCTGCGCACAGGCGATTATCGACGCCATCGAGGCCGAGATCCCACTCGTCGTGGCGATCACGGAAGGTGTCCCGCAGCAGGACATGGTCAAGGTCAAGTGGTACCTGAGCCAGCAGAACAAGACGCGTCTCATCGGCCCGAACTGCCCGGGTATTATCAAGCCGGGTGAGTGCAAGATGGGCATTATGCCCGGCCACATCCACACGAAGGGCAAGGTCGGCATTGTCTCGCGCTCGGGCACCCTGACCTACGAGGCTGTGGGTCAGACCACCGCGGTGGGCCTGGGCCAGTCCACGGTCATCGGCATCGGCGGCGACCCGTTCAACGGCACGAACTTCATCGACTGCCTCGAGCGCTTCACGAACGACCCGGAGACCGAGGGCATCATCATGATCGGCGAGATCGGCGGTTCGGCCGAAGAGGAGGCCGCCGAGTGGCTCATGGCGCACGGCGACCCGAACAAGCCAGTGGTGAGCTTCATCGCCGGCATCACGGCGCCACCAGGCCGCCGCATGGGGCACGCCGGTGCGATCGTCTCGGGCGGCAAGGGCACGGCCGAGGGCAAGTTCGCGGCATTAGAGGCCGCCGGCGTCGCGGTCACGCGCTCGCCAGCTCGCCTCGGCGCCACGCTGCTCGAGGAGTTCAAGAAGCGTCAGTAAATTTCGCCACCTGTTCGTTCGAGGCTTTCGGTACCCTTTTCAGCAGTGACGAAACGGAGGGAGCTACGAAGCAAGCCTGTCGTTGAAGCAGAAGGCGTCGGTTGCGGTCGGTCTCTTTCTCTGCCTGCGTGAGCAACACGCCCAGTACAGCAAGGACGACTAGGAAGAATCGATGAAGAATAAATGCCAGAAAGACAATAATTCAAGACCAGTCGTGCATTCATAATGCTGATGAAGATCTCTCGGGGTCAGTGGATGTGAGAGTTGCATCGGTTAAATACGGACGTCTTCGTACATCCACTTGTCGTTCTGCAGATCGCGCGCTTTGCCACGCAGGCCCGCGAGCGTCTCTTCCAGTAGCGCTTCATCACCAGGCAAGCGAGCAAGCCATTCATGCGAGTGTGAGAGGCGATCTGAGATCATGACAGCAAACACACAGAGCTAATGACTGATCGCCCGCACACGTACCGTTGTTCATGTCGCCCACCGCCACCTCGTGCGACTTGCGCTTCTTCTCCAGCAAAATCATGTTCCGATACGCTACGCACCACAACAATAGCAGCAGCAATAACACAACAAGGAGCAATGAGGAGGAGGATGGCAAGATCAAAGTGACGTGCGACAAGAGACTGACTGTTGACGTTCGAGTGCGCGGACGACGCCGACTTCCAGCGCGTGTTGGCGTGCGAGAGGTGAGAGGCGCCACCAGCTGTTGCTGGTGCTGCGTTTCCAGGAGCAGCAGCAGTAGCGTTCATGCTGCTCGCGCTCGACGTTGACGACATTGGCGGCAACACGTTCATGCTCTCACAAATGCGAACATGTGGGTGTTGCCGACGACGGTTAAGTATCCAACTACCGGACAGAATTATACGGCAAGTATTTCTGCTGCTTCAAATAGAGCTCCCATTATGCTTCGAATAGAGTTCCTTAGTATCAATTACATTCGTATCTAGCTTATTGCTCAATTAACCAGAAATACTACCTTTATAAATAACATATCCAGAAACATTGTCCAGATGAGGGCCGTTTTTATGTCAAATAAAGCGCCCTCTTGCTTCCACGGATGGTTTCCGGTCATTCCCCCAACGACGCGTATAAGAGCAGGTGAAAATGGTCCAAGATGTCGACGCGAGCGGCAGTGAGCACACCGACACCTCGTCTGCAGCAGCTCCAGTGCCAAGCGCTTCGACTACGACTGTTGCAGTAGACGATGGCGGTACCGAGTCGAGCGGCAGCAACGGCCCGCCGGCAGTGACGTCTTCTTCTTCCAGCAACAACAACAACAACAACAAGCGCAAGCGTGTGGTGCTGTCGATCCTCGAGAAGCAGCAAGTGCTGCAGCGCCTGGACGAGGGCGAGCAGCCACTGGCAATCGCGCGCGCCTACGACATCAGTCGCCAGCAGGTGTCCGACATCAAGAAGAACCGCGAGCGCATCGTCTCGTTCTGCGTGGATGCCACGCACGTAGCCAGTCTGCGGCGCAAGACGCTCAAGGTCACGTCCGTGTACCACCCGGGCGTCGAGCAGGAGCTCTACCGGTGGCTCGTGCGCCAGCGGCTACTGGGACGAGCGATCGTTGCTGATGCGCTCACGAAGAAGGCCATGGAGCTCTTCACGCAGTACGCGGGCGAGGACTCAAACGTGCCTTTCAAGACGATCATGAACTGGCTGCGCCATTTCAAGCGCGCGCACGGCATCAAGGCGCTCAACGACGAAGAGATCAGCAGACTTCCCGAGCGCTTCGTGCCGGCCATGGACATGGCGCAAGAGCTTATCGCAGGCGACGAGGTTTACAGTCAGCAGCCACAACAGCAACAGCAGCAGCAGCCCATGGCTTTCAACAATACCAGCAGCGGCAGCTCGTCCACTATTAGTAACATCTTACCACTGCAGACGCCGCCCGTGTCGTCATCCTACGCGGAGGTCTACATGACCAGCAGCACGATGGGCCTCCACTCCACTTCCCAGCAGCAACAGCAGCAGCTCTCGCAGCAGCAGCATGGCACTAACGCGCTCAAGAGTCCGCTCCTGAGCGCAGTCACGACGATCCACGAGATCAACGCACAGCTCTCGTTCTTCGAGCGGGCGATGGCGCTCAAGCTCGACGATCTGGACGCGCGTGTCGAGAAGCTCGGCTTCCTCGTGCTTCCGCCGTAGCTCTACGTACTCTCTCTAGGTTCGCATTTTTTAAGCCCAGACAACATGTGTATGAATTGTTTATTTACTTGCTACCAACAGCGTCGAACCTAGAGATTTCTTTTGCTCATCCTAGAAAACATGGCAAGCTGACCCACTGGAGCCCTCTCTGCTACATGCGATGAGACGTCTGGTTGCTACTGTTGCCGCCCACTGCTTTGCCAGGTGAGAGCGCTGGGATCTCCGACACTGGAGCTTTCTTCGTCATCATCGATGCTCCAACGCTCTTCACAGCACTCGGAGTCACTCCTGACCCAGGTAACCCGCGCGTATGAGTCGTGAACCCGAGCTCGTCGATCGGCAGGCCGTACTCACTCATCTTAAGCTCCATGGCGGTCGCGAGCTCCTTTTGCAGGCGCGTGATGTTGCTGAGCTCTTTCTCGAGCTCGCGCAGGTCGTGGCTCTTGTTGGCCATGATGTCCTCGAGCCGACCCTTCACGCGGTCGATGATCGCCGGCTCAAGCTTGGCGTGCAACAGGATCTCGTTCAGTTCGGCGTCCTTTTGCTCTAAGCGCATGGTCATGGCGTCCATCTTCTTCTCGAGCAGCAAGTTCTTCAGGCCGGTCTTCTGCTGCACGTCGTAGATGCTGCTCTGGAACTGGTCGTTAAGTTCGCTGTACTCGCGCTGCACCTGGGCGAAGCGCTGCTGGAGCACTTCAAACTCCCACGAGAGCGTCGCGTACTCCTCTTCGAGCACGAGCAGCTGGGCCTTGGCAGACCGCAAATCGAGCTTCTCCTCGTGGTACACTTTGATGTTCTTGCGGAGCTTCTCGACGTCCTGGAGCGCGCGCTTGAGCGGCTCGGACATGCGCTTGTTCTCCTGCGAGATCTCGAACATGAGCTTCTCGTCCTGGGCCTCTTTCTTCTTCATCTCGCTCACTTCCTCCTTTAGACTCTTGATCAGGTCCAAGTTGTTGTGTGTGATGTCGTTGTAGTAGTTCTTGATCTCCCCAAAGGCTTTCTCGTGAGCGGTCATTAAGTGCGCAATGTGCAAGTTCTTGCGCTCTTCGATCTTTTGCGTGTCGAGCTTGCGCTTCGCCTCGAGCTCATCGCGGAAGGCCTTGCGCTTGCGCTCGTACTTTTGCTGGAGCTCCTTGGCGTGGCGCTCAAACTCTTGCCGCAGGATCGTGATGCGCCGGTCCTGTTCCTGCTTGAGGCTCTTGAGGTAGTCCTCGTGTGAGAGCTCGATCTCCTTGAGGTCGAACTTGAGCCGCCGCTTGTCCGACTTGAGCTCACGCTCGTTGTCGCGGTAGTCGTCCTGCGACAGCTTCAAAGACTTCTCCATGTCCTTCTTGAGCTCCGTGATCGCGTTCTGGTGCTCGTACAACAGGTGCTTGACGCGCTGCTTGTAGACCTGACGAATACAATAGAACACAATCAGTGTATGTGTATGGGATTGGTCTCTATACACACACTTGGCATGCGAATTTAATGAGACAAAGGCAAAACGAACCTTGATCTCAACCTGGTGCTTCTCCTCGAGGTCCTGGCGCTCGCGCTCCTTGTTGCGCAGCTCGGCCTTGCGGTCCTCAAAGTTCTTCTTCTCGACAATCCAGAAGTAGTTGATTTTCTCACGCTGCTGCTGGAACTCGTTGAACGCCTGCTCCTCCTTCTTGGTCATCTCGAGCAGCGTCTTGGCGGCCTTAACGAGCTCGAGACGCTCGGCCTCGTGCTCCTTGGACGGGTCGTTCTCGTCCGACGCCCCCGCGGCGGACTTCTTCGAGCCCTTACCGCCCTTACCGCCCTTCTTCTCCTTCTTGCCCTTCTTCGGACCCATGCTGGCTGCGGAGTACGTACGCTACGCGTTCTGCTTGCGTTCGCTCTTGCTAGTGCTGCCTGAGTGTAGTGGAGAGCTATTCACACCACGCCCTTTCGGCATGCGAGCCGTTTTGAGACGACACTTTAGAATGTACTTATTCATACTTCTCTTGACTCAGTACACATCACATTTTTAACGAGGCAAATAAACGAGATGAAAAAAATATACTGAATTACAATATTATGTACAGTAGCATCTTGAATAGAGGTCTCACTCCAGGCTACAATGGCTACATTTTTCACAACCTCAACCTCAGTTCGCACTCGGCGCTGATGCGACCACCGCCACTGGCACCACTGGCTTCTCGAGGCGCGTCGTGATCTCGACGACCTGCGGGCCGTTCGCGCGCGTGTTGGGGCTCAGCAGCTCCAGCTTGAGCTTGGGCTCGCGGACGCGGCGGCGCTCGTGGCGGAACGCTACGAGCACGGTGAGCACCACGGCGATCATCCCGCCAGCGATGCCAATGCAGAGCACCATGTCGTCCTTTGAGTCACCACCACCGTCATTCTCGTCGCTGACAGTGGTTCCCTTTGCCACGGCCGTGGCGAGCGTCGGGTACGTGAAGTCAGCCGGCTTGACCACGCAGCCCGTGTCCGCCGCCGACGTGCACACGGTGCACAGCTGGCTGTAGAGTGAGCGCTTGCAGCCAAACTTGCCGCCACACTCCTTGACGTTCAGGTAGCACGCCGGGTTCTGCGCCGTGAGCTCCTTAACCGTCGGCAGCGCCGTCATCGCGTTGGCGATGACCGTTGCCTCGACCTGGGTCGACTTTTTCGCCGTGAGCATGGCCTTGTACGCGCTCACGAGCTTGGCCGCGCGCCGAGCGTTCGCCGTCCTGTCCTGCGGGTTGACCCAGAACGGGATGCTCTCCTGCCACGAGCCATTCGTGACCGAGGCCCTGAACTCGACGCGGCCGTCCTTGCAGAACTCGCTAAAGCTCTTGTACGTTGACGTGTTGGCCTTGTTGCGCATCTTGGTGATGCCCACGGCGTCGTCGAGAGGCACCCAGCCGGCGATGCGGTAGTTGTACGTGCACGTGACACCGTCGGGGAGCTTGTCGAACGCGCAGAGCCCACGTCGTGTGGCGTTGCGCAGCGCCTCGGTCTTGTTGGCGTACTTGAGCTTCACGGCTGAGTTCGGGAACGAGTACACGTTCGCGTTCGGGTACGGCGCGCGCGGGTCCGCGTCCATGAGCTCTCTGCCGATGAACGGACCGATCTGCGGCTCACCGTTGTCGCCGTTGATCGACTGGCAAGCCTTGGAACCCGGAGACGAGCACTGTCCGTCTGTCATGGACACGTACGGGCCGTACTCTTGCTCGTAGAGCGCGAGCGTCTCGTTCGTCTGCGCGAAGACGATGTCGTAGAAGACCACGTACTTGACGTTGTCCTTGCGCTGGCACTTGGTCGCGTCCGAGCGCAAGTTGTAGTTGATGGCCTCGGCCTGGACACCCAAGAGTGCACCTTCGACCGACGCCGTGTTGACCGAGTCCAGGGACGCGCGGAACTTTTCCTCAAAGGTAGTGCCGCTCTGGGACGTGAAGAGATTGTTGGTCGGGTCCCAGGCCGGCGCGTCAGCTTGGACGCGCACGTGGAGCGCGCGCACGGGCTTCATGTGGTACTGGTCCGTATTGGCGATCCACGTGAGCTTGCTGACCCAGGTCGCTTTGGTGGTGCTGTTGGTGGTAGTCGTGGTTTGCTCTTTGAGGCTTCGCATGTCGTTGCCATTGCGCATGTGGCTCTGAGAAGCCGCCGCTGGCGACAGAGTGAGCGCTGCGGCGAGAATCGCAGTGTAGAACTTCATGGTAAGAGGAGCTGAAGTAACGCACGCGTAGACACTGGGGTGACCGTGAAGTTTGAAACGAGAGGCAAGGGGCTTGTTGCTGGACTGGGAGACTTGCGGAGTGAGCCGTGAAGTGCCGACGCGCGATAGACTTTGAAGCCGTTGGTGGCTCAACATCCATTAAGCTCGTCTAGCGCCGTCCGTTTCTCTCTTCATCACCCACCACACGAACGGATGCGGGGAACTGGAGGTGACTACACACTCAAGTGAACCCAATTGGAACCCGTCGAGTGACGCGGTGCAGTAGAGCAACGGATCGCGAGGCGAGAGTTCAGGCGTCCGTTATGAATATGGGATGTGTCAGAACTCGTGCGAAAGAAACAAATGAAACGAGGTGGAGCGGACGCCGCGAACGAAACAGCAGCACAGCTTCCTTCGCTGCGATTTCTATACATTCAAGGCGAACTGAGAGGAGCACGCCATGGACAAATGCGTCCATGTTGCTGTGGTTTAGAGGCGCAACGTACGACTGAACATGAACGCAGTTGTACGTATTTACTCAACCAATGGTTTGACCGCGACGACGAAGAAGCGCTTGAGGTTGAAGATCGTGCTGCCGTCTTGTTGCTTTGGGTACGCCTGCGCGATGAGCTCGCGGTACTTTTGCTCAAACTGCTTCGCTGCAGGCGTCTGGTCGCGGCCGCCGAGCTGTTCCAGATACGGACCCAGTCCCGTGGACGACGTGAAGTCCGCGACTGGGTTCTCGCCCTCCATAACCTGCGCGTAGATGGTCGCCCACATATCCAGCTTCACATCCTTGTCGACGCTCTTGAAGAGCTCATAGTAAAACGACGGGTCACGCTCGCACGTGACCCAGCGCACGCTCGTGACTTGGTCCGCGACCCCGAGCTGTACGGCCGCCTCGCGCATCAGCAGGTGGCTCGGCTGCTCGCGCGTGTCGGGGATCTGGAACGCGAGCACGCCGCCAGGCTTCAAGAAGGACGTGAGCTTTGTCAGCATCTTGGCTTGGCGCTCGATGTCCACCCAGTGGAGCGCCGCGTTCGAGTAGATGAGGTCGACGGGGGACGTCGGCGCGTAGCTCTCGAAGCTGTCTTGCACGTAGCTAAAGCGGCTCACGTCCAGTGCGGCGTTGCTCTCGTGGTCGGCCTTGCCCTTCTCCAGCATCGACGCAGACGTGTCGACGAACGTCACGTTGGCGTTTGGCCAGCGCTGCCTGGCGAAGGAAATCACACAACAGTCGCAATGCGCACTCGTGAGCCATTCATGGAATGCAGCCATAGAGCAAATACAGCAGTACCTACAGGAAGGCTGGCCCCATGTTGCACGAGCCAGCACCGAGGTCGACGATCGCAGGCGCATCACCGTTCTGCGCCAGCGACTGCAGCGAAGGGACACGAGAGAGCAGTTCGAGCGCCGGACGCAGACGCAGGTTCTCGAACTTGAGGTACTTGGTTGGGTGCCACTGCTGCGCGGCCTGGGTGGCGTGTTGCTTCATGGCTGGCTACTTGAACGTTGGTTGCTGCTGTTCACGCGGGTGCAAATTTAGGAATGAGCTCGTTCCTCATCATCTTCACGCTCCATGACCTCCTACTTGTTCTATCTCTCGTCTCCACCTGAGTACCTTCGTGCACCCATTGTCATCCAGCACCAAAATCAGCTCAACACCTATCAGATGTCACAAGTCATAATCCCATTCAGAGAAGCAGTATTGCACACAAATATCAAATGTGGGAGGGAAACAAAGTGCTTGTCAGGATCACCTGCCAGTTCGCATTCACGATGCCCAGGAGTGCCAAGCAATGACGCCCTTGCGTCTATCCTTCATGAACACAAGTTGTTGCCGCTCTCCCATTGCCGAGGCTGGTCTTTATTTTGGATTATACGCTCGCTTCCAGGGCTGCCACACAGATAGGATACAGACACGAGTCAAAAGCAAATTCGCCAGAGCTCCAACAACGGGAAGCACTCGCCTTCTCACTGCTCTCTGTCTGTCGTGCTTCTTTCTTCCCACTAAATATAACCAGGTACTGCTACCACCGTCTTCGTCTTCAGACGTTCGTCTATCACAGCCACTTACTTGGTTGGGTTGTTACTCGATCGTAAACCCTGTCACCTCCATCTGGATGACAAGTGATAATGCGATCCGCAAGTCTTTCTCTGTGTCGTATCGAGGCAAATCGATCCTGTTCGTTCGCATCATACACAGGCAGACCGTTAGCATGAGCTCAATCACACATCTGACACTAAGCACAAACGTCACTACGCACCTGTTGAAACACGTGTGAGCTCTTGGATATAAGCACTCGTCCTTGCTGACGCACTGGATTGCGAACGGGCAAATGCGACCATCGTTCATCGTCAACGCCTTGAAGCCCTGCACTGGGACGCGCGCTGAGCCGGTTGTGAATTGGAGCAGACGCGCTTTCTGTTCATTCGTAAATTCTTCCAGGATACTCCAGAACCATCCCGTGATACGCTCATCGCGCTCACCGACGTAGATTGTGTGCGATTTCCAGTCGATGATGTCAATCTCAGGAATACCGCACATCAGAAGCTCCAGCTCTTGGTGATCGAAAACCGACAGCAGTTCTCGTGGAATCACTGCGAAAAGACCCTGGACCAACGACGCCAGTTGGTTCGAGACGCTTGTGGCAATGATCCACTTGAACCGGAGATCGATGTACTCCATCTTGTTCTCCTCGGTCACAGCAATGTTCGCGCCATTCGGTACCAGCTCAATCACCCTTGACTTGTCAGATAGCTGGTCCACAGTCACACTGTTTACATAACAAACAGTTGATCAGCATCACACCATCATCATTCATACATCACAGACACACAATATGCACTTACGTGAAATCCAGCGCCAGTGATTCAACGCCATGGTTGTCGCGAAGCCATTTCAGATTCTTGTGCAGGTCGTTGTCCACAAATTCCAGATCAGAGAATGTGATCGGGATTCCCAAGATGTGCTTGCAGAGAGGAAGAGCCAAGTGAGCATCGATCAGAATGCCTTCGAACAAAGCTCGACCGATGAAGCGACCGATCGCTTGGTAGTACTGAATCAAACAAAAAGGGACAAAATGAGGTCAGTTCACTCCCATTGATTCCACTGAATCAATAAAATGTTCACTCACCATCAGATGGTCGACGCTTGCTTCAGCCGACGCAGGATTGATCATGAGCGCATCCCCGTTTCCGCTGGTGTAGAACAATCCAGTCGCGTCATCAAACACCTCTTTGGTCATCAACGTAAACCATTCGCGGACGAGACCGCCCGCGTCAACTCCAGGCTCGTTTGCGAATTTGATTCGCAGCGACTGATGAAGTTGCTCAGGAGTGGCCCACAGCAGCTGCTCGCAAGAGTTGTGCAGCAAGTTGTCTCGCTCGATCTCAAGCAAGAGATGCCCGTACTCCCATGGCACCTCCATCGCGGCGGTGTGCTGGACAAACCAGGCGTGCTTCTGCTGGAATGGCAGCAATTGCACTTGGTCTAACTCCTCTGCTGAAAAGCGCGACGTCTCTGAGCAGCGACTGGCGTTTGCTACTTCAGGAATGTCCAGGACGATTCGGCCAGTGGGGTTCTTCGGGGATACCACAATTCTGGAAACGACACCGATCGAGCTGGCGCTGCCCGTGGAGCACATGGACTCACGAAGCGACGACGACGACAAACTCCGCAGACTCTTCAGCGCTTTACGGTCCAGGTAATTTTTCTTGCGCACCCACACGAACTGGCCCTCGTCATTCTTCTCCCGAGTCCATTCATGGCGGCGACGAGCAGATTGCTGGCGCAGGTTCAAGCCGCTCAGCTTTCGCTTGAAGAATTCTCGACTGATCTTGGACGACGCCTTGCTGCTCACTTTGGCTTTCGTGCTCTCGTCGACGTACAAAATGTACTTGGTACCTGATGATCCTTTCGTCGAGATGCTTCCGGAATCTACGCCTTCTTCCATCGACTTTAGTTGCTTCTCTACCAATTTGAAGGCTACAGGCATACAAGACACAACGTCGGGATCTCCACTTAGCAATTGCGTCCTCGACAAATTACAACATATGTGGACAAGAAGGGAAACGTACATCGATCGGTGCCGCACAGCATACACGTCTTGTGGGCATCGTAGCTTTTGAACGAACACACCTCGCACTCCCACAGATGATTCATCTCTTGGTCACTATAATCACGATCATCACCACCACAACAACAGCACGCCGTCAGTCGTGAAGCGTTCCACAATCAATAAATAGAGACAAACACACACGCGCGCACCTCGCGATCACGTCTTGGCGGAGCATGGTCTCGGGCAGCGCGTGCTGGCGCAAGAAGGTCGCCTCCATCTTGTGCTTGAAGAAGATGTTATAGATCAGGCACGTGAGCATCATCGCGCCGATCACGAAGTAGAACATGAAGTTGTAGCCCTCGGACGCGCCGGCCAGTCGTCTCGTCACCACCGCCGGCTCTATATACGCTGCTGCTGCTATCGCCTGGGCCGCCACTTGTACACTGCTACTCGCCACCACTGTCATCGCTGCTACAGTAGCTTTGAGCATCGCCACTGCTCCCCGCCTTCGCATCGCCGTTTGTTCTCTACTTCGCCTGGCGCTCCTGGATTGCGTGCTGGATTGATTTCAGCGTCCTGCGCGACCGCGTGACGACAAGCACGCTCGCTCACGCACTCAGTCACTCGTAAGGAGCGATCGATGGAGACCGACGGTCGCGCTGTGAGGTAATGCGGCGGCGGCGCTTTCCTTCTCCTTTCCTTCTTTGGTTTCCGCACGCGCGTTTGGCCGAGTTGCAGTCTTTTTATCAGTCTGTCGCCACCATTTGGAGGACGACAGCGGCGCTCAATAGATAGACCCAGGGCTGACCATAGTGAAAGCCATAGTAAAAGCGAAGTGCAAATCCTTGGAGCCGGTTTGGTCCCCTGCTTCTTTCCTTTCCCCCAGCTGGCTTGACTCGTAAGTGAGGTTGCGCGAAGGTTGCTTGAACGTGAAGGTCGCTTGAAGCACAAGATGACCTCAGATGATGCAAAAAGTGTTGACGCTGATCAGCAAGTGGCTGTGTGGGGAAGCACGAGGAGGTACGAGGGCAAGGCGCTGCTGTGTGGATACAACGATAGAGCGATAGAAACGCAATGAGTGGGAGCGACAGCAGCGGCAGTGGCAAGGAGCCGTCGTTCGTAAGCGGCATCATCGAGTCGGCGGCGCAAGTGCTCGCGCCCAATAGCTTGCAGTTCAACGAGCACGACTTCCAGAGGTGACATTGAATGAATTCGGAGACTATGCGCCGTATCACCTAAGAGTGCGCTGGTTGCTGATAATTACGGACCCCTTGATCAATCGTAGGTCTTCGAAAGAAGTGCAGGATGCGGCGCGCGCGGCTGCACAGCTCGTCAAGCCAGGTGAGCTGCAACAACGTTGATTGAGCTCACAATCGGCTCGTCATTGTCGTGTGCTGCTCATCCATTGCATGTGATGCACTGACAATTCTTCAGGCGATCTGATTTTCATTACCACCAGCGGCTTCTTGTACTCCATGGGGCGATACCTGACTGCGAACGACTATGACCATGTGGTACGCTCACCGCGCATCCCCATGCTGGTGTGCTGCGTGCATTTGCCTTCAACTGCTAATGGTGTGATTATTGCATGTCGATCCACAGGTCGTCGTACTGAATGAGACGCATGTGTTGCATGTCGGAATGCCTACCGCAAGGCTGCTACCACTCGAAAGATTGTTGTTACCTCAGCGTCAACCAGTGGTACGAGAATGTTGTCAGTTAGACCGTGTAACAATGCAGCCATTATGCTCATGGTGAATGTATCGCTAACGATGGCTCTGTGCTCAGGTGCTCCGCGTGCCCATGTCAGACGAAGAGCGTGAGAAGTTTCTTCGCTGCGCACGAGAGTTGATCGGTCGCAAATACGACATTGTCAGGTAAGGCGCGGATACTCCCTCGGTACTCTTGTTGGGCAATCACTCATTGAGAATTCGGAGACTCACCATGCTGCGTGCGCTCATGTTGGTGTGATTTTGTTTTTCTTTACTGATAGAGCGTACCAGCTCGTGCTTCGACTGACACTGAAAAATCTGGCTGGGTCGACACCGCTGCACAAACTGTCTGTGGACAAGGAAATCGATACGTGGATCTGCAGCGATTCCATCATGTAAGGCTCGCTTGATTCCCATAAGTGAACTGAACTGCCGAGTACGTGTACTAACACAGCAGTGCATCTGCTGTAGGGTGTTGCTTGCTGGGTGCAGTGAGCGCTTCCGTGAAGCGCTCATCAAGGCGCGACAAACGAATCAATTAGGTATACGCACTCTATTTCTTCTGGGCAACAACTGTGATGCATGCCATTGAGGTTGTTGCTAATCGTTAAATTGTCGTGTTGAATAGATCTGTTCACCCTCGGTAGCGCGTCGCTCTCGGACTTTACGCGAGTCCGCGAGATCGACCCGGACGCATTGACGCGCGTCGCACTGCCACTCGTGGACTACACGTTACTGCCGCAGAAGCGTCCGTGGCAGGCGCACATCCCTGAGCTGGTGCATCTGATCACGAAAGTTCAGGCTGGGAAAATGAAATTCCCTCTGCTGGACGAAACCTTATTCCCGAAGCTGCAAGCGATCTCAGATCAGCTGCCTCCAGCGGACTGGCCCATGCAGAAGAAGGCAAAAGTGCTGGGCTACGCAATGGTGCTGTTGATCGTGCTGAAGCGAGGCATGACGGTTACGCGGATCCTCTGGCGCATCATGCAGCTCGTGTTGCTGCGGTACTGCGCGCAGCAGCTGCTCAAGCACTTGGACAAGAACTTCATGGCCAAGTCCATACTCTCTAAGCTATAGCAGCAAGCAACATCCAGAGGTGATAGACAACCTGCGTATGAGAGGAAAACTCGTGGATAGAGCCCAAGTCGCTGATTGTGAAGTAGAAGCAGCTAGTTCACTTTGTGAGATCTCAACTTATTTCTTTGTCTACTTTGCTGGATTTTACACAGAATATCAAAAAATGATTTCAACCCAAAAACCTGTAGAATCCGGTACCGGTTTATCGAGCGGTCCAAGTTGCAGTGTGTCTGAAAGGCAAACAAGAGAAGCCATTCGACAATCGGCGGTCTCCGACACACTCACCAACCGCCAAGCACTCACGGCAAGATGGCCAACGTGACCGCAGCAGCTCAGCGCGCCGGCGGCGTCGCCAAGGGCGGCCTCTGCCTGCTCGTGATCGACCAGCAGGTGGACTTCCACCCGGGCGGCTCGCTCGCGATCCCGACGGCAAACGACGACGCCGAGCGCATCACGACGTTCATCACGCAGCACAGCGCGCACCTGGCGCAGCTCGTGTTCACGCTCGACTCACACCAGCGCTACCACATCGCGCACGGTATCTTCTGGGAGAACGCGCAGGGCGAGTCGCCCGCGCCGTTCACACTCATCACGAGTCAGGAGGTCGCGGACTCTGTCTGGAAGCCGCGCGACGCGAGCCTCAAGGAGTACGCGCTCGCGTACACGCAGTCGCTCGAGAAGAGCGGCAAGTTCACGCTCTGCATCTGGCCCGAGCACTGCATCATTGGCACGCCCGGCCACAACCTGGTCGAGAACGTGCGCAACGCCGCACTCGAGTGGACCAAGCAGTCGTTCAAGCAAATCCAGTACGTGATGAAGGGCAGCAACTCGTTTACGGAGCACTACTCGGCGCTGCGCGCGGAGTTCGTGCTGCCGCACGACCCGTCGACGAGCCTGAACCATAGCCTCATCAATGTGCTCAAGCACGCGGACAAGGTGGTGATCTGCGGCGAAGCGCTCTCGCACTGCGTGAACTACACCGTGCGCGACCTCGTGGACGCGTGGCCGGCGGACCGAATGCAGGACCTGGTGCTGCTCACCGACTGTGCCTCGCCCGTCCCGGGCTACGAGTCTAGCGGCCAGGAGTTCTTGGACGCCATGGCCAAGAAGGGCCTCACGCTCACGACGTCCGTGGAGTTTAAAATGTAGAGAAGAAGATGGAGCGAGTGAAGCAAAGGCGTAGCTTTTTGATATCGTCCTCTAAAGCTGCCTGAGCTAGTTATCAGCAATCACCCATTTCGCCTGTTTGAACTGATCATGTGTTGGTGGTGCTGCGTCGAGCATTGCCCGAATGCACATTGTCACGCGCATATTGTGCGCGAGCGGTTTCGCGGGTGGTTGCATTTTCGTTCGTGGGAAGCCAAAATGCTAAAATTACAGTTGTCATGTTGTTATTGGGCACATTTAACGAAAAACCTCGAAATTTCTGAAACTGCAGCTTTCCTTAACCTCACATCTGCTTTTTTCTGAAACTCCCTCCTTGAAGCATCTGAAGCGCGCTTAAAAATAATCAGCTCCCGCTTCAACTCGCCCGCATGTTCAGCGTCTACGTCTTGCATCCGTGTATGCTGCTGCTTGCAACCCACTGCGTTGCCAACAGCAGCATTGCATGTTCGCTACAGCATGCAGTGTCACCGCGTAGACAAAGCAGAGCACGCATACACGCCTTGCGCGAGACCAGTTGCATGAAGAGCCCACAACAAGTCCCATGATTTAAGCGCGCTTGATCTCGATCGCCCCGCCCCGATCTTTACGACAGGAGTGATTGTCGCCCTCCCATAAAACCTTGCGTAGCCTCCCAATTAAACCTCGCCACGCGTCCCTCCCTTTTCCTCCCTTCTCCCCTCTTTGCCCAAAGCCGCAAAACGCAACGCGCAGTCGTGAAACGGAAGAGGGGCAGTCGCAGACACATTCGCGCAGTGAGAGCGAAGGCGTCCGCAGCAGCAACAGCAGCAGCGCATACAGAGATCAGCAGCATCGGCATCCGCGCGGTTCTGCATTTTCTGTCTTTTGCGCGAATCCCTTCTGTGCGAAAAACAAGAAGAACGAGAGAAGACATCGCGTGAGCGAAGAGAAGATCCGGCACCATGGCGCAAGATCTCCCAATCACCTTTGGCGAAGTCCTCAACGTACGTACTGCTGCATTGTGTGCTGCATTGATGTGTGAATGGATCTCGCTTTCTCTTCGTGGGCGCTGGCGCATGCGCGATTGCTCCCTGCATGCATCTTCCCGTTTCAAAACAGCAAAAACGATCTTTTTGTGTGTGGCGAACAAAAAGCAGCTGTATGTGGGAAAATAAAAAGGGGGAGCAGATGCATGCGGGTTTTGCGATGCAAGGCGCACGCATGCGACTGCCGAGAAGAGAGCGAGCGCGAGACGAATACTCTTGATGAATAGTTTGCTTGGCGGGGTCTCTGACGTCTGTGCTTGTATTGTGTGTCTTTTGTAGTTGGGTGCCCTTGGTGTGAACCCAGACTATGTCAAGTTTGGCACGACGACGATGGAGTCGGACAAGTTTGTCTGCGTGTGCGAGCAAGTGAACGGACAAGCGAGCGTCGTCATCGTGGACCTGTCGGCCGGAAACAGCGTGCAGCGACGACCGATCAACGCTGAGGCGGCGATTATGAACCCTGTCAGCAAAGTGATTGCGTTGCGATCAGAGAACCAGCTTCAGATTTTCAACATGGAGCTTCGTGCAAAGATGAAGTCGCACCTGATGAACGAGCCGGTGGTGTTCTGGCGATGGATCTCCGTCAACCTGATCGCTCTGGTCACTTCGTCGGCTGTGTTCCACTGGAGCATCGAAGGCGACTCGGCGCCTGTGAAGATTTTCGACCGTCACACCACCCTCGGCGCCGGAACCCAGATTATCAGCTACGAAGCTTCGGGTGACAACAACTGGATGCTGCTTGTCGGCATTGCGCAGGGTGAGGGCGGTCGCATTGTCGGCAACATGCAGCTCTACTCCATGGAGAAGAAGGTCAGCCAGGTGTTACAGGGCCACGCCGGTGCGTTTGCTGAGATGACGCCTCCAGGAAGAACCGACCCGGGCCAGGTGCTCATCTTCGCCGGAACGAAGGGTGACACCCCGCAGCAACTCTTCATTATGGAGGTTGGTCGCGACCGCGATGCTCCAGGCGGTGTCTTCCGTCTTCCGCCATCGAACATCCCGTTTGCTGCTGACGCCGCGAATGACTTCCCCGTGTCGATGCTGGTCACTCCAAATGACGACGTTATTTATATGATCACCAAGATGGGCTACCTCTTCCTGTTCGACGCGCACACGAGCAAACCGCTTTACCGTGCTCGCGTCTCCCAAGACACCACGTTTGTGACGACGCTCGAGTCGAAGTCGAAGGGTATGCTTGGTATCACTCGCCGCGGTCAGCTCCTGCAGTTCGCCATCAACCGCACGAAGCTGGTGCCATACGTCGTGAACACCTTGAGAGACTCGCAGCTCGCGCTCTCGTTGGCCACGCGTTTGGACTTGCCTGGTGCTGAGGAACTGTACTTCACGGAGTTTAACCGTCTGGTGTCTATCAACGACATCCAAGGTGCCGCTCGTCTCGCTGCTGCTTCTCCTCAGGGCGCTTTGAGAACCCCACAAACGATCCAGCGTTTCCAGCAGATGCCGGCCCAGCCAGGTCAACCGCAGCCGATCCTCCAGTACTTCAGTGTGCTGTTGGAGAAGGGCACGCTGAACAAGATGGAGTCGATTGAGCTCGCGCGACCAGTTTTGATGCAAGGACGCGGACAGCTTCTGCAGAAGTGGCTCGCCGAGGACAAGCTTGAGTGCTCGGAAGAGCTTGGTGACCTTGTCGCTCAGTCTGACACCACCATGGCTCTGTCTGTCTACCTCCGAGCGCAGGTGCCAGAGAAGGTGATCAACTGCTTCGTTCAGCGTGGTGAGTTCGACAAGATCGTCGCGTACGCCGTGCAGACGAACTTCCGTTGTGACTACACCTTCATGCTCCAGAACTTGGTGCGCGCGAACCCACAAGGCGCGTTGGACTTTGCGCAGAAGCTCGCCGTCGCGGACAACGGTCCACTCGTTGACGTGAACTCGGTCGTTGACATCTTTATGCAAGTGAACCGTATCCAAGAGACGACCGCGTTCCTTCTTGAAGCTCTGAAGAACAACCGCCCTGAGGAAGGCTACCTCCAGACCCGTTTGCTGGAAATCAACCTGCTCGGCGGTTCTCCTCAAGTTGCAGACGCGATTTTGTCGAACAACATGTTCTCGCACTACGACAAGCCCCGAATTGCTGCTCTCTGTGAGAAGGCCGGCTTGTTCCAGCGCGCGTTGGAGCACTACACCGAGCTTCCAGACCTCAAGCGCGTGGTTGTGAACACGCAGGCTATCAACCACGAGTTCATCGTCACGTTCTTTGGTACTCTCACGAGTGAAGTCTCGATGGAGCTGATTAACGCTCTGCTGGCGCACAACATGCGCCAGAACCTGCAGATCGTTGTTCAGGTGGCTACCAAGTACGCTGAGCAGCTTGGCGGCAAGGAGCTGATTGAGATCTTCGAGAAGTTTAAGTCGTTCGACGGACTGTACTACTTCTTGGGATCAATCGTCAACTTCTCGCAGGACCCGGACGTCCACTTCAAGTACATTGAAGCTGCTACCAAGATGGGTCAATTCAAGGAAGTCGAGCGTGTGTGCCGTGACTCTTCTGTGTACGATGCTGTCCGCGTGAAGGAGTTCTTGAAGGAGTCGAAGCTGCAGGATCCTCGTCCGTTGATCCACGTGTGCGACCGCTACGACTTCGTGGAGGAGCTGACCCAGTACTTGTACTCGAACAACTTGTTGAAGTACATTGACGTGTACGTCACGAAGGTGAGCCCTCAGAAGACCCCGATCGTGGTTGGCAAGCTGCTCGACTTGGACTGCAACGAAGACTACATCAAGAACCTGCTGAACCAGATCCCGCAGTGCCCAGTGGACGACTTGGTCGAGCAGGTTGAGAAGCGTAACCGCCTTCGTCTACTTCAGCCTTGGTTGGAGACGCGTGTTTCCCAGGGCAACACCGAGACGGCTACCCACAACGCGATCGGTAAGATCTACATCACGCTGAACCGAGAGCCACAGCAGTTCCTGAGCAACAACCAGTACTACGACTCCCAGGTGGTCGGTTTGTTCTGCGAGAAGCTCGACCCATCGCTTGCGTTCCTGGCGTACCGTCGTGCTGGTGGTGCGTGTGACGAAGACCTCATCCGTGTCACCACGGACAACGGTTTGTTCAAGGACTTGGCGCGCTACCTTGTGGAGCGTCAGGACTTGGACCTTTGGGGCAAGGTTCTTGTGAAGCAAGAAGAAGGTGAAGCCGAGACGCCAAACCGTCGTGCGTTGATCGACCAGGTTGTGCAGACTGCACTTCCAGAGACCAAGAACCCAGACGAAGTGTCGACGACTGTGCGTGCGTTTATGAACGCTGAACTGCCGAACGAGTTGATCGAGCTCCTTGAGCGCATTGTGCTGCAAGGTACGGACTTCTCCAACAACCGCAACCTGCAGAACCTGTTGATTTTGACTGCCATCAAGGCTGGCAAGGAGAAGGTGATGGACTACGTCAACCGCTTGGACAACTTCGATGGTCCGGACATCGCCCGCATCGCTGTCGGCGAGCAGTACCAGCTCTACGAAGAAGCGTTTGTGATCTACAAGAAGACCAAGCACAACGTGGACGCTATTGCTGTGCTGTTGGACAACATCAACGACCTCGAGCGCGCCTACGAGTTCGCCGACCGTTGCAACGAGTCCGAAGTGTGGTCGAAGTTGGCTAAGTCCCAGCTTGACCGCAACTTGGTGCACGACTCGCTGTCTGCGTTCATCAAGGCGAACGACGCTAGCGCGTACGTTGACGTGATCGCCGCTGCTGAGCGCGCCAACGACTACGGTGAGCTCATCCCATACTTGAAGATGGCGCGCAACACCGTGAAGGAGCAGTACCTTGACACTTCGCTCATCTACGCGTACGCCAAGTGCGAGAAGTACTCTGACTTGGAAGAGTTCATTTCAGCCCCGAACGTCGCTCAGATCCAGAACATTGGTGAGAGATGTTACGATGAAGGCATGTACAACGCTGCAAAGCTGTTGTTCATGAACATCAACAACAACGCGAAGCTTGCGATCTGTTACGTCCGTCTCGGCAAGTTCCGCGAGGCTGTGGATGCCGCTACCAAGGCGAACTCTGTTGGCACGTGGAAGGAGGTGAACTACGCGTGTGTGGACGTGGGTGAGTTCCGTCTCGCCGGTCTGTGTGGTCTGCACATCATGGTGCACCCAGACCACCTGGAAGAGCTGATCCTGCACTACGAGCGTCGTGGTCACTCCACTGAGCTGTTGAAGTTGATGGAGCAGGGTCTCGGCTTGGAAGGTGCCCACGCGGGTATCTTCACTGAGCTTGCTATCCTGTACTCCAAGTACCTGCCAACCAAGCTCATGGAGCACATTAAGATCTTCCACACGCGAATGAACGTGTCGAAGGTGCTGCGTGCGTGCGAGAAGGGACTTCACTGGGACCACGCCGTGTACTTGTACAAGGAGGATGGTCAATTTGACAACGCCGTGCGCACGATGGTTGACCACCCAGTCGCTTTTGCCCACGATCTCTTCTTGGACTGCATCCAGAAGGTTCGCAACCAGGAGATTCACTACAAGGCGATCAACTTCTACCTCGAGCAGCACCCACTGGAGCTCACTCGTCTCTTGCAAGTGCTGACCCCAAACCTGGACCACGCTCGTGTGGTTCACCAGCTTCGCAAGACGAACAACCTTCCGCTGGTTGCGGAGTACTTGAAGGACGTCCAGAAGGAGAACTTGTCTGCTGTGAATGAAGCGCTGAACGAGATCTTGGTGGAAGACGAAGACTACGTCAGCCTTCGTGAATCGATCGACTCGTACGACAACTTCGACCAGATCACCTTGGCTCAGAAGCTGGAGAAGCACGAGCTGCTGGAGTTCCGTCGCATTGCTGCGTACTTGTACCGAAAGAACAAGCGCTACCCGCAGTCTGTGAAGCTGTCGAAGGCCGACAAGATGTACAAGGACTGCATCGACTGCGCCTCGGACTCGGACGACCCAGAGCTCGCGGAGGACATTCTCCGTTTCTTCGTCACTGTGCACGACAAGGAGTGCTTTGCGGCGACGCTCTTCACTTGCTACAAGTTGATCAAGCCTGACGTCGCGCTGGAGCTCGCTTGGCGCAACGGATACGTTGACTTCGTGATGCCGTACATGATCCAGTTTATCAAGAACCTGAACGAGAAGGTGAAGACGCTGGATGAGCGAACGCGTGTGAAGCAGGAGGCTGCGGTGGACGCGGCCCCGATCGACGCTGGATACGGCATGGGCGGTGGTCTGCAGCCGATAATGGCGATCGCTGCGACCGCCTACAACGACCCGTCGGCGCAGTACGGCATGGGCATGAACCCGGCCATGGGCATGAACCAGGGCTACGGTCAGCCCCAGATGGGCATGAGCCAGGGCTACGGCCAGCCCCAGATGGGAATGGGTGGCATGCCAGGCGTGAACCCATACGGCGGTGGCTACCAGTATTAAGTAGCATAGGATTGCGCTGCGCCGCCGTCGTCATCAACGAGCTCCTCCATTTCAAGAGCGTCGGATGATCGATTGATCGTGCGTGCGTCTGGCGTGCTGTCTCGTTTGGCCTGTGAAGAAAGACAGCGTGTGAATATCTCTATGTCTTAGATTCATTTATTCACATGAGTCTGAATTCGGAGGTGCAATCGACGGTGTATGTTTTTTATCCTCTCGCGTTTGCATTTGTCTGTGAGCGATGGCGAAGTTGGTGATGCGTGACGACAGGCAGTAGTCCGACTAGTAGATGTGCGCCTTCTTGTCGAGTTCGCCGCCATGTCCATCGATATCATCAATGCAAACCAAACATGTTCCATTCGTTCGCCTTCTCATTCATTCCTTTCACGAGGCAGCCATGTTCATTCGCGCAAGTCTGGCAGTGCTGTTGCCCTGGTACTCTCCACTAAAGTACGAAAAGGCGGCACCTCCTTTTCAAAATTTGTTGCACTTTTGAGTTGGAGGATGCAGCCCACGCTCGATGCCCTCGACCGCGGCGTCACGCAGCTCTTCTCGCGCCCGCCGCGCCGCAGGAGCCTCCTCCACGACCAGAAGCATTTGCGCGCGCTGCCGCAGACGCCGTCATCGTCTTCCAGGTCGTCTGCATTTCCACAAACGCATCCGCTCTGCGAGTGTCTCGGGCTCCAGCCGCTGCCGGACGACTGGCAGCACCTGCGGCGCCACCCCGTGCTCAAGCGCTACGTGCTCTCGCGATGGCAGGAGCTCTGCAACCAGCACGACCTCGCTCAGCAACAGCAGCAACAACAGGACAAGCTCGGCTCGCCTTCGCTGTCTTCGAGTGTGTCGGCTGCGTATGCGAGGGGCCGCGCAGTGGTCGCTCAGAGTGTGAAGGTGCTCTGTGTGGTCCTCTACCAGTGCGGACTCCTGCATGTGCGCGAGATCGAGTTTGTGCATCTACTTGTCTCGCATACACTCACGCATGGACTTGGCGACGTGCTGCTGTCTGTGCGCGAGAGCCACACGAGCGAGTTGCCACTGCGTGTGCGCATGCTGCTGCTCCACGTGGTGCTCGAGCAGATTGCTGGTACGAATCAAAGCCGCGACAGCAACAGCAGCTATGTACTGCAGAGCGACGCCACGAAGCAGCGACTGATCGATGACTTATGCACAAGTCTGCAGGATGAAGTGGTGGAAGCGCTGACGAACAACAGCAACAAGAAGACCCGCGCGAGAGCGTTCGCAGGAGGTGGTGATGGCTGCGCTGAAAGAAGCGCTACAGCGACACCAAGAAAAGCGAATGCGACTACAGGAAGAAAGACAGCGCTGCGCCGAGAACCAAAACCAAGCAACAGCAGTGCGTTTGCACCAAAATGCACCTTTTGCCATCAACATGAAGAGCTCAATTCGACTTCAGGAACAAGTACGACGCCGTGGCATGAGCTCCCGAGACTGCTTTTGACGGTTCGAGAGATACTGAATGGCATCGAAAGCGGAAGTTTGCTCTCAGAAGCGAATAGCAAGCCAGTCATGCTCAAGCTCGCGGCTCTGCGTAATTTGCTGCTGAGATCCGATGTGAAGCGCCGTCTGGCAACACGAGAGAGTGCTCAGCGTCAGCATCAGCATCAATGTTACCAGCATCAGGCTCTCAACCACGCAGAAGCTACGAAGCAGTGGTCTGTGACTGTGACAACGTATCAGCAGCTCCGCTGGAGCATACTCTCACAAACAGACTACGCTATATCGGACGTCAACATGGCACTCTGGGAAAACGTGTGGGAGAAGGAGCTCTCGCGTTTTTCGTTGTCCACAGCAAGCCACGTGCGTGTGGATGAAGTGATCGCGCACTGCGCAAAAGCTGACTTCTTCGCGCGCATTCCAAAACCTGCCAGACCCAGTCGCAGCAACGATAGTATTACAGCTTCGCTCCCAGGGTATCGACTCGTGTGTCAAGTGCTGCGCGCTCTCCAGGTCGACTGTTTTGCTGTGATTATGTTGTTCCTGCAAACCTGGACGTCGGCTGCCACCAGTTCCAGTGATTACCACCACCACACTCGCCAAGTACGAGCTTTGACCTCAAAGCCGAGAGCGACAATGGTGAGCAACTCTGCCGCAGAAATTTGTCGATCGTACCTCGTGCAGTTACTCAGCGAGGCTGAGCGGTGGCTGTCGTGGTCGCAAGACGTGGAGAAGAGCATGAACAAAGAAACAGTGAACGGTGAGCATCTCGTCGAGCTCTTGCATTCCCTGTTCACTATCTTTGCTGATGCGTTCTGTGGTGATGGTGACGGCTCGCAATGGCCGTCCTACTGCAGACTCTGGGACCGCATCTTGCAGCTTTCTCAACGCGGTGATGCGTGCACTACTGGACAATCAGCTGGCATGATCTGGCTGAGTGGTCTCGTGCTCTGCTGCAACCAGTTCAACAACACCAGCGCAAACGCCGATGGACACCACGATGGGGCATTTAAGACTGCATTTACGAGCTATGTGCTGCGCGTGCTTCGGACAGTTGTCGTCGAGAACGGTCAATCGATCTCCAGCGGCCGTGGGTCTTTGCGTCAGCCTCTCGTACGCTCAGAGGACGATCTGAACTTCGTGAGAGACGCCGCAGCTTCGATACTCGTCACATCTTCATTGTCCGAACAAGTTGGGAGTTCCCAGAACTCTCAGGTCACAAGCGAGCTCGTCGTCCAGCTGCTGCAAAGCCAAATGCACAATCACTGCCGCGCGTGGAGTTTGGAGGCGACGCTACGGTATCAACGTGGTTTGGGCCAGATCTTCTTCCCAGCACTCGGGTCCTGCATTCGAGCGCTCAGCAAGAATCTCAGCAGCAGTGCTCCAGCGAGAGCGAACATCAACGAAGAGGAGCAGTTTGTGGCAATCCTCCTTCAAGCCACAGAGCGTCTGAAAGCAATTCATGGGTCTCAGGCTGCCACCATCGCTCTCCTCAGCTTCTGTACCGACTGGGATATCTATCAGCTCAAGACTCGAGGCGGCACGAACACAGCCAGCAGACGAGCGACGAAGAGTTTGCGACTATGGGGACGAGCGAGTTTCCTAAAACTGCAGCTCTTTGCCGACATTTTACGCATCTACGAGTCCGAGAGCGTGCTGATACAAGAGCGAGACGACGTGCTACAGTTCCTGGGCGACGTGCTTCAGAGCGTGACGAACTGTTCACCGGTGCTCGAAGGAAAGCTGTTTCGACTACTCACGGGCATCAAGAGCCGTCTCGAGAGCCATCATTCGCACAGGTCGCTTCCAGTTCCTCTTCCTTCTCCATCTGATGGCGACCACCAACAACAAGCGGACGAAGCACCAGCACCACTGCCATTCGTTCCAGGTGCTGGCGTGAAGCCAACGAGCCTGGTCTCACACTCGAGCGATCCGCTGGCGCTCTTCATGCACCAGTTGCACACAGGAACGATCCTCCAGGTGCGCGAAGCCGTCGAAAAGGTGAAAAGCGATCCAGTTCAGCTTAAAGAGCTTCTGCGCCACGTTCAGCGCTGGATAGTGCTCCTGCAGCTCCAGGACTCGCGATCCTCTGGCGCGTTCGGAAAAGAGACCAAGCTTAGCTTTGCACTGCTGTGCAATCGGCTCTTGTGCTGGCTGCCGGACGAAAGCATCCACGAGATTCGACAGGCCGTCACGCCCCTGGACCAAGCATTGGTGCAGTCGCTCACTGCGTTTGCTGGAGGCTACGGTACGCAAGCCGAGGATGACAACTCGCTTCATATGAACATTGGCGAGAGCATTGTCAGTACAGGCTCAAGCGTTCGCCTTGAACTGCTCATCCGGTCGTTCGTGTACTCGTGTGTGGCACCCGACCTCTGTGAGCTGACGGACGTCATCGTGAATGCAATCATCGGCTGCACGTCCACAGAGTCCCGCGACGCGCTGCTGAAGATAACGCAGCGGATCTCGAGCGTGCTGCTCGTCGAAGTCGCGATCGAGACGCTGCGTGTGAGCCTGAGCACTGAGTGTCTCTCGTACTTGGACAGAGCGAGTCACAATGCTGAAGATGAGGATGAAGAGAATAGTCCTCCTGGCGAGGCGATCAACCGGGTGTCCAATGCGCTGAGCATCGTCGGCCTATCGTCTGCACTCTTTGGCTGCAACGACATCTCGTGGTCAGCTTCCTTGTTTGACGAGCAGGCCGTGCAGCACTGGCTGCTCTGCTTCTTCGACTGCATGGTGTACTCGGAGCAGTCCCGTGCGCTCACGCCCATCGATGAGCTGCTGTCGAGTCTCGAGTTCCTGATGCAGGCGCCACAGGGCACGCGCATGGTCACGCACAGCTACTTGTTGGCTGCGCTGCTGTGCACGGCAGCGTTCCCGCAGTCGCGCATTCCACAGGCGCAATGGAGCGACTTTGACACGAGTCTGCTGGAGATCGCGCAGGCGCTCTTGGGTGCACTCTCGCATCCTGTGTCAGCAGCAGCAACTGATCAGGTATCGGAAGAAGACAATGACGGTGACAGCGAGGTTCTCTTTGTTCATGTCGAGTCACTGCGCGTGACACGCGCAAAGGCCTCGGAGGTGAAGCTGGAGCTGTCGACCAAAGTCTCAGCTCAGGTGAGCACTCCACTCGCTAAGCGGCTTCAGAACGGTTACCTCGTTGGTGATGAGAGTCACGAACTTGCTGAACTAGAGCATCGCGTCTTTGTGCGCTTCAGCACGTGGCTCTCGAGCGCGATCATCTACTCGCAGTCGATCGCCGCTGCGCTGACGTCGTCTTCCACTGGCAGTGATGGTGGTGGTGACGAGCATTCCTGGGAGCAACTCTTTGTGGACTACGTCGTGTACCTCTTTCTGCCACTGGAGTTTGAAGGTTGCGTGTCCAGGCTTCTGGAGACGTGGGTCTCTGTGTGGATGCGGATGAACCTGGAGCACGCAGGAGGAGAGCTGCTGCTTCTGCTACCGTTCCAACATAAACTGTTCAGTCGTCTGAGCGCTACTCCTCGCCTCCAAAGTCATTATTACACAAGAAAAGACCCTGATCCAGTCTGGACACTCGTGTTCACGTGCGTCCACAGCGTTCTCGAGAGCGTCGGTGGTAATCCGGACACCGTCGATGCGGCCATTGTCGTCTTGGACGACGTGATGGACAAATTCGACCTCACCAGCCTCTCGACTATGAGCGGACTATCTCACACGACGGAGCTACTGGACCAATTTGAAGCTGTGTGCGCCCACCCAAGCATAGCGCTGCTGACAGACATCCAGGTCATTCACGTGCTCAAGTATCCACTCGAGCTGGTCGCATTTTGCCATGTGACGATGCCTCCAAGCGTAGAATACCTGGTTATCTCGTCGGAATCTCCACCGCCACCACCGAAATGGGAAGTAGAGCGTGTTTTCAAATCTCTGCAGTCGAGTCTCCACGGACCACGAGCAGCGTCGAGTCCGCGATCTGAGAGTGAGGAGAATGGAGGACAGCTGAGTGCCGAGATGTCGGCTTTTTGGTACGAGTGGACGCAGATGATCCAGCTCAAGCTTGCGTTCCTGGATCCAATCCGCTGCGAGCAGCTCATCGTCGCTGCGACCCGTGCGGTGGCAGACTTGGAGCTTGAATGAGTGAAAGTGTGCGCATGTCAAGTGTAAGTGAGTTCTCTACCACTGGCGCGTTGCTCTCTCATCTATTGAATCCCGCTTTATTCCCTTGGTGTTAATCATGAAGCTCTCTCGTACTGACTGGAGTTCTTGTTGTGATAGAAATTGGTGGTGGGACTACAGCTGGTTAGCTATTCACACTGCGAGTCCATGAGCTCCTCCTCTTTCTCTTCGGGCGACGCGAGCCGCATTTCCGAGAGCTTCTGGTGCAGCGTGCGGCTCGACTCGGTCGAGCTCCAGTACCCAGGCTTCGAGCCTCCGGCGTAGTCAAAGTTAGGCACCGTCACTTCGGCCTCGGCTGCGTCGACGCCTTCGCTGCGTGTGTGGGGCTCACCGCTGTCTTCAGGCTGGGTCGTCTCTGCTAATACAATGGGGAAATTGGTGGTGCTGGTGGCAGCAAAGTCCAAGGTATCATCTGCTATCCTCTCCCCTTTCGAAAATTGAGGTTGGGGGCTGGTAGTCTGTGGGCTCGACGGCTCTCCTACTATTGAAGTCGATATTGCTACTGCTGAAGATGTTGCTCTCGGCGAAGGACAAGGTGACGATGTCTGGCGCTTCCGCTGCGGAGTGTTGGGCGACGAGACGCCTCTCGCGTACGGCACTTCGTCGTCGAACGTGTTGATCTCCTCAAGCGAGAACTGTTTCTCCTTGAGCGTGTGCACGAAATCCGGCACGATCGGCGGCTTCTGGTGGCGAATCACTAGTCAAGCCACAACAGTCAAGTCAGTCCAATCAATGTCCAACATCAAGCCAGTGGTGGCATCACGTACAAGGCCAGACGATCGCTTGAAAGAACGGGTGCGCCTTGATCTCGAGCGGGTTCTGCAGCCGCTTGCTCACGGTCTTGTCCAGCAGCCTGCGGATGAGGTCCTTGTAGTCCTCGCTCACGTCTACGTCACTTGGGAAGTCGATGTCCTCGCTCAGGTCGAGGATGTTCTCGAGCGTCTGGATCTGCGTCGAGCCCTTAAAGGGCGTCGTGCCATAGATCATCTCGTAGAGCAGGATGCCGAAGGCCCACCAATCCACGGATCCGACGTACCCTTCCTCGGCGATGATCTCGGGCGCCACGTACTCGTGCGTGCCCACGAACGACGTGCGCTTCTCGCCCAGCTCCATGTGCGATTCGGTGTCCACCATCGGGTACGAGATGGGTTTACCACAGAGGCACTTGAACGGCAGGCACGATAACAGGGAGTGAGGGGCGGACTTGGTGGGTCCTGAGCCCGTGGACGTGATCAACGACTTCTTTCGGTCCGCCACGCGGAACCAAAGCGAGTTTTCATGCAGCCCTAGTGCATTCAAGGACGCGACTGAGCCCAGAGACGTTGGTGACTGCGACACGCAGGGTGAAGAGCTACCAGTGGGCGTATTGTGGCCGCTGCTGCTAAAGCCCGTGACGTTCACGAACGAGTTGACCGGTGACACTGCAACGCGCGACAGCGTCTTGATCTCGTGCGCCAGGTCAAAGTCCGAGAGCATGATGTGGCCCGACTCGTGCACGAGGATGTTCTCCGGTTTGAGGTCCCGGTAGATGATCCCAAGCAGGTGGAGGTACTCGAGTGCGATGAGCACCTCGGCCGCGTAGAACTTGGCGTGCGCCTCGGACAGCCGATGCTTCTCCTGGCGTCTGAGGAACGAGAAGAACTCGCCGCCGGCGCAGTACTGCATGACCAGATAAAAGTACTCGGGCGTCTGGAACGAGTAGTTGAGCGTCACGACGAAAGGGTGGTGTGCCACCGACAGGATCTGCTTCTCCGTCAGGATGCGCTGCACCTGAGGCAGGTAGTTGTATAGAAAGAGAGGGACAGTTGCATGAGCTCAGATACTCGAGAGATGGGGAGATAAAGAGAATGGCGCCACGTTACCCGGTTGCGCTTGACGAGCTCGCTCTTCTTGACGACCTTCATGGCGTAAAAGTCCTCCGTTGGCAGACCCTGATGAGAGCGTAAGCATGAGTGGATCAGTAGTGCGATTGGTGTCAGCGAGTTCACCTATCATACACGCCACGTACGATGCTCTTGACGAGGTACACGCGTCCGGTGGCGCCTGCGCCAAGGATGCGGATCTTTTCAAAGTTCTGCGGTCCAACTTTCGCGTTCTTGTCGAGCGACGGGATTGAAATCGGTGGCGGTGATTGCACTGGGATGCGAATCGCCGGTAGAGCTAGTTTACCACCGCGCGGCTGGATCACGATCTCGTCAACTGCGATCGCATCACTAGCACCAGCACTGAGAAGATCCGTTGCGTGACTTGGCCCATTGCTGGAGTGGGTTCCTTCTATCTCCGACAGCGCTGATACTGGAGGCGTCAATGGCTGCGTCGAGTCGGTGTGTGTGCTGTTGACGGCACTCGAGGTGTCGTGCCTCGGAGCAGAGAGGTCGCTTGCCATGGTCGATGATGCAGCTGAGACGATATTAAGACTCTCTCTCTCTCTATGGTGATCAGTGCGTCAAGCCGCCAGTGCGCATACCACGGAGAGACTGATGCGCGCGTACTGATTGCTTCTCTGGTGGTCTGATGTGCTGCTCGCTGCCATCTCGCGCGCCTGACGATGACCCATGAGGAGCGAAATGCGCTATTTGTGGCACTCTTTTCATGCCGCTGCAACTATTTATAGACAGCTCGCACTCATCAGAACACGGACATGCCAGTAATCATGGTGATGATCGGGGTTTACGACGACGACGTCGTCACTAAGCGCCAGCGCGCGGTCCACACGTTGACATTCGTATTTCGGCAAGGAAGAATGGGGGATCGCAGCATGGGCAGCGTGTGTACGAGCACTGTGCTTATCGTCTATTGAGTTAGCCTTCGCATCTCGACAGTGGCACGAACATCGGTGTCGTCGTGGCTCACTCACTCCTGTGACGCGTGCTGCTCCTGCTGCTGTCGTTCAAACTCGCGTCGCTTTAGGCGATCGCGCTTGATGTCGCGGATCACGCCATTCCGCATTTGCTGCAGCACGACGAACACAAGTACGCATCCAGTTAGAGCTAGCTCCACGCACGCAGCAGTTCGAAGCACAGACTGCTCATATGCGCCGAGCACTCGACTGGGTCGAGCACCACAGCTGTGTATTTTGTAGCTATTTGCTCAGACTTGTCGCTCCTTACGCACCTCTTTCTCCGTGATCTGCTGGTTGTGCGCAAAGTAGACACAGTAGCCGGTGAACCCAATCAGGCCCGTGAGCACCAGCACGGGCGCGTTCGCTACCAGCGCGCGTCGTACCATCACCACACTCGCTCGCTTCCGTTTTTGCGGATCGATCGGCGAAGAGCTCTTGTCAAGGACTTCACAGCAATCGATTCACAGAAACTTTGCTTGACTCGGACTCTCTGTTTGAACGAAAAAATGAGCTTTTGGTTCGAATATACTAGTTTCAGTATAGATTGGACGAAAAAGCCCATTTTTTGTTCAGAACTCGAATTAAGCATAGTTTCTGTGAATCATTGACGCATTCCATTAAAGTACAAAATGAATATATGTTTCGTTTAAGTACGATATATGTACGTGCTTTTTGAAATAGGCACCTTATAAGTAATAGTGTCTTGAAGTGCTTATAGTTTATAAAAGTGTTTTATGAGGTGCACTATAGTTTATATTGTTTTACGCTCAAAATAGCTCATGGGCGTTGTCGCCACTAACAGCAGCAGCTTCAAGCAGCTAGCTAGCTCCTCCTCGTCGTCGCCCTTCCACGAGCTACCGCAGACGCGATGTACATCGGTCCGTGGCAGGAGTACCGGCTCGCGAAGATCCAGGACGACGCGATCCAGCGATTGCGCAAGGAATGGGAGGACCAGCTGCGCGAGCAGATCCACGGGGGCGATGATGCGCGGTCAGTGATCCGCAGTCCTTCATATGCACGTGCCGTGCAGTATAAGTACAGAGCGTGTGCTCATGTACTATTAGCTGACCACTGACTATGCTACAGAATACGAGAGCTCATGCAACCGATGCTGGCCAAGCTGCCGTCGCTGTTACTGGCGTCCAAATCCAAGAGCAGCACTGGCACCTGCTCGACGCGCCGCAACAAGCCCGAGACGTCTTCATCTACTAGTAGAGCGTCGTCTGCTGCTCGACCACCGTCCTCACAGTCCATTTCATCTTCTGCAAGCTCTACACATCGCCGCATCCGTGACGATGACAGCTCGCCAGCGTCTGGCAAGGCGACGCCAGCCCAGCCAAACACCAACAACAATCAGGAGACTCATGACGCACCTCTCAAGCAGCCATTGCGACCTCCGGGGCTGAAGAAGAAGAAGAAGAAACCCGCACCGCAGCTCTCGGCGCTCGAAGAAGTGCATCGGCGCAAGAAAATGTTCTCCAAGTGGATCAAAACCGCCGCTGTAGCAGCAACAGAGCCTTCTACCGAGACGGCGAGTACTGGCACAGGTGTCATGCTGCCTCCGATCCACCAGCGCCCTACTGCTGTTCATGGACCCGAAACTGGCGATATTGCTCCTGAGATGCTGACAGAAACTTGCGAACCAGCAGATAGTGACAACTTCCGATTGCCTCCCATCGAACACCACTCGACTGCTCACGAGTGGGAGTTCCTGAGACCCTACGAGCCTTCCACGAAAGCCACATCAGGGGATCAAGCGACAGCGGCAGATCTGGCGCCGAATCTGGAAGACTCACTGGACGAAGACGAAGTGAACAACCTGCTCAACTGGACCGACACGCTCCTGTCGCCCAACGCGCTCGACGAACTAACGACTCTGGACGACGACGACGACCTCGATCTCCGGTAGCTACAAGAGCAAGCCTGTGAGTTTGTTGCGGCGAGACTCGGCGAATTAATACGATACACTTGCGTTTGGTGATGGCAAACAGAAGGCTAGTGATCTCCATGAGTCTTGTGTGCTGGTTGTATAACTTATTCCGCTCGTGACGTGCTGCCCACAGATTGTAGCGCCCGTCCCGCTACCTTCTTCACTCTCGATAACTGGCGCAGCCAATCTCTTTGTCTCTATCACGAGGACCGCTGCGCTTTCGGAGGCCGAGGACTGGCAAATTCCTGCTGCTGTGAAGATGCCGAGTTCTCGCGCTTGCCTGTCGTCTGATCATCACCAAACATTGTGAGGCGATAGTACAGCAATGGTCAGTACTCGCAACGACCATGTATCAGTATGCAACGAACGAGCATGCGCGCACCTTTCTATCCGAGTGCTGGTAGACCTCTCGCAGGAGATGCTGCGTCGGCTCCATCCTAATAACTGCATCGCACGACAGCACCAACAAGTCAACCCACGTTTGAAACCAAAGCGCGACACGAGCCCTCTGGCTTCGGGTGCGTCCATACCTTGCTGCGCTGGAGGCATCGTGTCGTGCGTCGCATGGTACGCGTCTGGCGTGCGGATCTGCATCATATCATTCACACAGCAGTCACACACACAGCCATGAGCAAGCACACGTCAACATACAATATTTCCTTCGTCCAAGTGTGCTCGCACCATTTTCGCCCACGGGTTCTGCGGCACGCGCGTGAAGTTCGCCGCGTCCCTCGAGGGCCACGCGTGGAGACAGGACGGTGGTATTGACGACGTGACGCCGCCCTTCGTGGGGCTGTTCTGCGGCGTGTCGACGTCCTGCGACGGCTGCCAGCGCTGCGCGGTCGTCGAGAACGCCATCATGCCGTGCCGCTCTTGGTGATTGATCACTTTCCTGGTTCTATTATTATGGGTCACAGTCACAGGAGTGCTGCAATTGCGCTACCTTCGTGCAACATTCACCCAAATGAAGGTGTCAACATCCAGATCCACACTTGAAAATGACGACGTTCATGCTGGTCGCGCTGCAGCTATTGCTGCCGTGGTGCGCAGCGTCGGTGCTCCCCCGCTTCCTGTACGCAAGCCTCGAGTGATTGAAATGTACTGTTATAACCACTAGCTACTGGTGGTACTCATCTGTGTGTGTGACTTGTGTGCACTGTGCAGCTACGGAAAGACACTGGAGGAGGACGTGCTGCAGGGGCTCACGCCTGTCGTCACGAGCATCGCGGTGCTCATGCTGCTCACGAGCGTCGCGCTCTACAGCAACAGCAAGAGGACAAGCAGCGCGGTGCGCTAGTGATTGCGCTGAGCAAAGTGCATGCGACTCACTCTCACACTATCTATCTTGTGTCTGTTGGTTGATCGATCACGTGAAGGCGCTTCGAGCTGCGCACGGCGTTGGAGCTCTTGGCGTCGGAGCCGCGCTCTTCCACGTCGTCATCTGCCTCTTTGGCGCTCCGTTCGCTGAGTGAGTAGTGCCACCATCTACTGAGTCTATGGATGTGGACAAGGGACATTTGCTCACTCGATGGCGCTGAGACTGCCTGCCGATGTTTCTCCTACAACAACAGACTCGTCCCGCAGACCCTGCTCCTGGCCGTGCTGCTCGCAAGCCTCACGCTCGTACCCGCTGCTGTCTGCCTCGGACTGCGTGTCCATGACATGATCGCTCTTCTCGTCAACCTCAGGTACCACTTGTTACGTTGCATACAGAGCAAGACTACTGGTACAATCAGTTGGCTCACTACCGTATGTGATCTGCATCCTGTCGTCCAGAGCCAACACTCGTGAAGAGTTCGTCCTCGCCAGCTCCAGTAGTGGGGCCACACTCGGCGCTTACCTTGGCGCGTTGCCGATCCCATTAGACTGGGACCGTCCATGGCAGGTGTGTTCTGTTCGAGTACCCTCCTCTCTCTGGTCATGAGAAGATGGATGGAGCACTAACGCACGCATCTCGGATTGCATCATAACCAACTTCATGTACAGCAATGGCCGCTCACGTGCGTCTACGGAGCGCTCGCGGGTCACGCGCTCGGGCTCGTTGCAGGCACTGCAGCCTCCATCTGGTGGTGGAAACCCGCGAGTTCACGCCAGGCAAAGCGGGAATAAAGCACACAGAAGATCCTGCTTGTGTATCCGTAACCAACCTTCCCTTCAATGAGACAACCTATACTACCTTGGTACGTCAAGTACTTGACACTCTCACACCGTGTTGCCCAGCATGACGCCGCCCTGCTGCTCGACGATCGCAGCGCGCGCAAAGGGAAGCAGACTACTCTTGAACGCGCTGCTCTTGAGGTACGCGACCAGTTTCGACTTGGCGATGTCGCTCGGGTCGTCAAAGAGCTGCTGCAGAATCTGGCGCCGCTGTCGGTTGTCGGCGAAGTTCAGGTACTCGAGCACGTAGGCGATCGCCGTCTCCTTGAGTCCGGGGCGCAACAACCGCAGACACTGCACGTACTGGTCGACCGTCTCTGGGATACTCGCCGAGTCGGCCTTCATGAGGCTCAGCAGTGTGTGGCACAGTCGGTTCATCGTCGCCTTGGTGAGGTTCCCGGCAAAGAATAGCGTGGAAAGCGGAGCAGCACAGTGGCGCAGCAGTGGCATCGTCGCGCTCTGGTCCTGGGAACTCGCGCAGAGCTGGTCGATCACCTGGCAGATGTGGTCGACCTCGCTTTCGACCAACTTGGCCCCAAGAGGTCGCGGCGCTTGGGTCACAAAGGTCTCCACCTCGCGGTGCTGCTCGGCTGAGGACAACTGCTTGTTGCGCACGGCGTCGAGCGCTGTCATTGCTGTCTTGATTATGCTCTCGCTGTGGCGGTTCTCCATGATGTCGCCAAAGGCTCGAATCTCAGGGTACGACGCGTAGATGCTGACAATGTTGAGCACCACGACCTGGCGCTCCGCCTGGAAGAGCTGCTCGCTCGCGACGTCAAAGTCCGCGGCGAGCGCATCGTGGAAGATGTCCCACATGCGCGCCACGAGCGGGTGGAACTCGGACGCCTGGTGGGTCGCGATCACCTCGAGGACCTCGAACATGAACTTGCAGAACGTCACAAAGAGACTCGGCTGCGAGCGCAGATGCGGGCGGACAATGTCCATGGCGTTCAGGATCTGTGTGGATAGCATAGGGGATACACATTGTCAGTGATAAGACGACAATGTTACGCTCATTAGCAAGAGTTCAAGCTTGATGAGTACGTACATTCTGGAAGAGCACCGTGTTGAGGTAGATTTGCGTGAGCGAGAGCGTGCCGAAGAGCTGCAGCAGCTGCTTCGGGAACCGCGAGAGCACGAGCAACGGGTAGCGCGTCAGGATCTCGCGGAACCGGTCCATCACGTCCGAGTTCTCCTGGCTCAGGTCGCGCAGCATGTCGTCTACAAAGGCGATTACCCGACGCTCAGAGGCGGAGTGCTGCTGGCTCGGGGTGCTGCTGCTGGTGCTCAGGTTCACCATCGATTCCCAGCCTGGCAGGAGCGTGTCGAGGTGCGGCGCCACAGTCAACGGGGTCTGGAAGTACAGCGCCTGCAAAAAGACAAGATCACAAGGTTGAGTTAGTCATCGTATCACATCACCAGCCTGGGACCATGACAGTTGAGCACGTACCCCAAGCATATCTCGTCGAACCCTCGAGTGCAGAGCAACGACTCCGTCGAGCATGACAAAATGCGGGTCGGCGGACAGAACTGCGTCCAGGACGTTGATCAGGATGGCCTCATCTTTTTGGTCCTTCACGAAACTCGTCAAGAGATCCATCGAAATCCCAGCATCGTCGTCGTTGTGAACCTGCTCCAAGTGAACAGGCACTTCGGTTCCTCGTGTGGGGGTCACGCCGCCCAGGATCTGAATGTCTTTCACCAGCACCACTATGCTCTGCAGTGTCAGCGCATCGAGTCGTAGCTCAAAGGCCTTTGCCTTCCATTGCGCAATCAGAGTCGAGAGGAAGTCTGTGACCTCCAAGAGCGCTTGGTAGACGTCCTTGGCGATCAAAGGTTCCGCGAGCTCGACGAACGCGTCGCTTGCTCCGACCTGCACGATGCCTCGAACGAATGCAACAGCAGCAGCGTAGGACAGCGAGCCCTGAAAGCTGTCCAGCGCGTGACGGAGCAGCTTGGAGCAATCTTTGCGGTGCATGGGGCTCGTGCACGCGCTGATGTGGCCGATGATTGCGACGAGCGCCTCTGCAAGCTGCGCTGAGGGCTCGTTCGACTTGGTAAACGACTGCAACGTGTGCAGAAGCGTGACTTGCTGCTCCCACAAGTTCGCCGTGCATGTGTCGTCGTTGCGTGTGTGGCAGCCTCGCTCGATCGTACTAACAAACTTGAACACAGCGCTGTCTTCATGCGATACGTTCCCAAAAGTCTCGTTTTTGGCTTCGCTGTCAAAGAACGAGCGCGTCTTGAAAATCTCGAGCTGCTTACTGGTACCACTGCCACTGAGTCTAGCTCCAGCCACCTCAGCTTTGCCCTGTCGAACATCTTTTGATGCTGACATCCTCGTGTAGAAGGAGGATTTGATCTGAGGCTTCGAGGCACGAGGCGCTTTGTTGAGACGCGATGCGGTCGAGAACGCTTTGCACAGCAGGAGTTCATCTTCGCTCTCGTCGACGTCCATTGCGCTGTTGTTCTCCGATCCTGCTGCCGCCTTGGACGTCAGCCATTCGCGAACTCGTCGAAGCGATTCTTCAGTCATTCTGGACAGAGTGATGCAGCTTTTGTCGCCACTGAACGCACTCAAGTGACACAAAACAACGCTTGCGGCGTCCGAGACATCCTGCTTGCCTGTTGCAGCGATCAATCCGGCGACGACTTTGCCCTCATTGGCTGGGATCAGAATACCGAGCGAGTGCAGCACCTGCCCAAAGCACTGCTCTCTCAGACCCGACGACAACACCAGCTTCCACAGAATCTCGCTCTTCATGGCTCGCACAGCGGCAGCGCACAGGTGCGCGCTCGGAGAACTCGCCGCGAGCTTCATTAATAGCGGGTCCGGGTATAACCGCGCGTCCTTCGTCGCTATCAGACCAGTACTCGAGATGATTGCAGCGCTCGATGTGGCTTTCGGGAACAAACTTTGCGTAAGCTTCGAGAAATTGGAGTTCCCTGACGTGTCCCCATTCTCCTCACAGGCGTGTGAAGAGCACAACACGTGGATCGCGCCGTGGATGACGTGTAGCGGGAGCTTGATCTCGCGCACCGTGTGGGATCCGTCAGCGATGTAGAATACCTTGCAGTCTGAGAAGCTCACGCCCAGTTTCGACTTGAGCGACGGCGGCGCCGCGAGCTGGTACTTCATGGCCGCCCAGATCACCTCGAGCACGATGCTGTAGATCTCCTTTTGCGCGAGCAAGTGCTTGGCGATGAACTCGCGGCCGGAGAGCAGCTTCCCAAACGCTCCTGCCAGTACGAGCGTTTGCTCAAGCGCTGGTTTGCGCTGTTGTTGCTTGGCTCCCAGAGCTTCGTCTTTCATTTCTGCTTTCACACCGACATCCGTGCTCTCTTTCCAGAATTCGTGCAACGCCTTGACGCACAGCGTGAGCGACTGCACGGAAGACTCTCTCTCAAGAATGCTCTCGAGCGACCAGAAGACGCGCTCGCGAATGCCAGTGTAGCACGGCAGCTTGACGAGCGCTGGCAGCCACTTGAAGCTCATGGCGCTCGACTCCTCGGGCTTCTTCATGTCCACATCTAGGTTGCTATCGTCGTCCACGGAATCCAAGTCACTGGCTCCAGGGGTGGACAATACGTCCTCTTCAGTTGGTTCAGCGGTCAGCAGCTGGAGGATCTGCGAGGCAACGCGTCTCGTGTGGTGGTCTGGCGACGTGAGGCAGTCCAAGTAGTACAAGACAACGTTCGAGGCCGTCCCTCTTGTGTCATTCTCAGCAGCCAGGTACTCGCGTAGCTTGGACAGCAGCCGAGGAATGATCTGGCTCAACGCTGGCTGCTGTGACGCATTCTTCGTCTCAGCAGAGTCTGGTTCACTAAACGAGCTCTTGCCACGATACGCGAGTAGCAGCAGCTTACAGAGACAGCCGTGCGGGAGGTACTGCACCGTGTCAAAATCCTCACAGACAATGTCTGCGATCCACCAGACGCTCTCCGCTGAGCCACTCTCACCACTCCACGCGTCGTTGCCTGTCACCATTTCCATCAAAAAGTCCGACGCGCGACTCTGACGAAGTCGCGTTCCGAGCTTGAACTTGCGGTCCAGGCTGCGCAAGTGCTCCAGGATCGCTGGCGGAGGCTGGCGCGCGATGCCATCAAACTCGAGCACCATTGGTGGATCTTCAAAGAGCGCGGGGTTCTGACTGTGCTGGAGCACCTGCTGCTCGTAGTCCTGAAGCTGCAGGTTGCCCGTGATGAGATCCGAAAAGCTCGCCTTGTGTCGTCCAAAGAGTAGCGGGTCCTGAGCATTCACTGGTGGGAACACGTATCTTCCAGTGATCACCATCTGCATGAGGCATCGCAGCGTCGGGAACTCACGCCAGAGGTAGTCGCCGACAGTGTTGGGGTTGAAGCAGCCAATGATCTGCATAGACAAGGTAGACAGACATCAATTCCCGGCAAGCATCATGAGCAACGCAGGCAACGTCGAAGCAGTACGCACCAGCAAGATGGAGCAGATGATCCAGTAGCGATTGGCGTGGCAGAACTCTTGCTCCAGCTTCAAATCCGTGTCAACCTGGTTCGAACAAGAGCAACATTGTCAGCCCTATCCAGACCTCCATAGCCTTCCCCCACACAAACGTGGCTTACCTTTGTCAGCATGAGCAGCTTTCTAATGAAAGCAACGCTCTTTATCTCGACGCCGATAACGCCGCCCTGGAACACGTAACTCTCCAGGTCCTCTTCGTGGTTGCGCCACAAGAGTTCGCGACTCAGCTGCCCCTCCGCTGCACGGAACACCATCGTCTCAATCGTACGCAGTGCCTCCAACCGATCAATCGAAGGGCAGGAGTTGAAGAGTGACGTGAGCATCTCCAGCGTGTCTTCGTGGATGGGGATGTCTTCTTTTGTCGACAGGAAGCAGACCTTGTCGTGCTCGGTCGGCTGTACGTCCGCTGGGATCTCAAGGAACAGCAGCTTCTTCACGATGCCTTCGTACAGCAGCTTCTCAAACGACGACGCGCCATTGAGCGAGAAGTGCTTGAAAATGTCGCGACAGCACACCACGGCCTCTCTCTGGACGTACGCCATGGTTTGCAACAGCTCCTCCTTGGCTTTCACCGCAGGCTTCACAGCCTTGGACGTGTCTGTCTGTGGTGGTGTTGCGCCTGCGCCACCAGCGGCAGCAGCATTGCTGGCAGTAGAGGCAACGCTGGTTCCTGGCGCAGCGGCCAGCTTGGACTTGCCACCACCACTCACAGGCGTGATCTTGCCATCGCGCGATGCAATCTTTGGTGCTCTCTGTGCGCCGATGGGAAGGATGCCACGACGAGGGATCGGCTGCGAACCGCTGAGCTTCATCGTGCTCCCCAAGGCGCTGGGACCAGCACCCTGTCGGCCAACCGTGTTCGACTGCTGGATTTGCAGGCTTTTCACCGCCGCACCTCGCATCAAGAGCACGAGCCACACGACGCCAGTGACCAAGGACATGTAGTCAAGCAGCCGCGTATCGCCAAACTTCGTCACAGTGTCCCAGTGCCCCTCGTTCTCGAGAATGCCGACGCAAAGCGACTTGATGTCGACCTGCTCGAACGTCAGCTGCTTGAGAATCTTCCGCACGATCGTCTTGAGCACCGGCGCCATGTCGGAAGTGCTCGACAGCTCACGGAACACGCGCGCCAGCTCCTTGCTCGCCATTGCCCCCTGGTGAATCATTGGCATCTTGTAGAAGAGCTCATCGCCACTGCCGGCGTTGGCAGCCGACCGCGCCGCACGGAAGATCTGCTGGATCATCTTCATATTGTCCACATCCTTCCCCATGTTGTTTGGTCGCTCACGGGCAATGTACACGCTCAGCGCCAGCTTCAAGTACGCGCGGTTCTGGCGCACAAGCTGGCTGATCGTCTCGACTTTGACCTGGAACATTGTCGACTTGAGCTTCATCTTCAGCAGCACGTCGACAGTGTACATGTCCATCTGCTCCGTGGTCTTACAGAGCTGCGTAGTAAAACAACAGTAGTAAACATTGTGTGAGAAACCAGCATCCGCAGATCACTCTAGAGCCATCAGATCCGCACACCATTCCTTACCGAGACAACTTTGTTGAGTAGCTCTTTCGTCGGTCCTTTCACTGATGGGTTCTGCAGCCACACCTCCATGTTCTCTACAGCGAGCGTGCGCGCCTGCGGGATGCTGGCAACGTCGATGAGCGTGAGGATCATATTGCGGATCGCGGTGCTCCCACCTCCACTGCCGTTAGCGCCGGTCTTCTCCTTCTCCATCTCTGCCAGACGAGAGCGGATGTGATTGATGCTCAGATCGCGCATCTCCTGAAACACTTGGACACCATGGAAGCGGCGTCGAATCTCGCCTTGTGGGTCCTCAGATGGCGAGTCAGAAGCAAGCAGGATCGTCTTGACGTTGCTTACAAAGAGCTGACTGAGTTCGTGGTCCACCCACACGCGCGAGTACAATGAGTCATCCAGGAACACCTTCACACTGTCCACCGGCCAGTCGTTCATGTCCTAGTTGCATCATCAAGGCACAGCTAATTAGATAAGACAGTTCCCATCATCATACCCAACAGCCAGCTCAAGATGCCTTTCGCACCTTCATAACCTGAACGAGAACGTTCGCCACGAGCACAGGGAGAGGGATCTCCAGCATCTCGACGGCCACAGCACCTGCGAGTCCGCTCGCCTTCTTCAGCCCAATGTCCAGGCCACCAGCGAGGTCTTTCATCCCCACGTAGTGCTTGGAACGCAACAGTCGCAAGAGGTACTTGAGCACGCTAGGTTGACCAAAGCGCTAAGCAACATGAACACAGCATGGGAGACTTCAGTACGAGTCACCAATCAGTTTTGGACACACAGCATGTAACTCGTTACCTGTGGGTCGTCCTTCACGGCGCTGAGAATGCCCACGGACAACAGCCGACTCGGGTTCCTGCCTTCTTTGATCACGCGCGTGCAGACAGTCGTCAAGATCTACAGCACATACAACGAATGATCAATCATTGTCCTTCCGATAGACCATATCACAGATAATCAATAGAGCCCTACCTCAAGCAGCTCGTGGTCGGACCGCGCATTGTGGAGATCGTCTCGAATGCTCTGATCAGGTACATCATCTGCGCTGCTCGGCGGCGGGTCGGGCGAGTTCATCAGCGCGCTCATCGAGATGCCCTTGCGGCGCACAGGCGACGACGCGGGCGTCGGGACGGCCGAGCTGGCTTCGCTCTTGAGCGCCTCCGCGTCTCGCTCTTCTTTAGCGGCGGTCGACGCTGTCGTCACGGCGAGTACCTGCTGCTTCTTGTTGGTCGGTTTGGTATTGGGCGCCGCTGGCTCATCGGCGGAGTGGTTGCTCTCCTCGTCCACCTCCATCTTCGTCGCAGCATCGTCGGCGCCTTCGTCGCTGTCGTCCACCACCGCGTTTCTGGTTTGTTTTCGAGCTTTCCCAGCCGCCGTCTTCTTGCTTGCAGCAGGCTTGCTGGTCTCTTGCTCTTCGGCTTCCACACTGTCGTCTTCATCGTTCTCACCGCCTTCTCCCTCTTCATCATCTTCGTCTTCATCAGTTAAGTTCTTGATGCGGTTGCGCGACTTCGTGGGCGTGAGCGACTTGTTCTTTGCGTCAAGCAGCCGCGCTTGGCGCTTCGTGGGCGGCGCGCGCGGCGGCTGCTGGCCTTTCACCGGCGGCTTCTTCTCGCTGTTCCGACGGCCGCGCGGCGCGTCTTCTTCCTGCTTTACGTCCTCCTCTTCGTCATCTTCGTCCTCATCGCCTTCTTGTTCATCGCCTTCCTCATCTTCCTCGTCCTCCTCATCTTCTTCTTCGTCGTCGTCCGCCTCGTTCTCCTGGCGCTGCTGCTGCTTCACCTTCTTCTTGGCGCTCGTCTTGGCGGCGCGCGCCACTTTCTTGCGGGGCGTCGTCACCTGTGTGTCCACCTCTGACTCGTCGGACTGCGATTGCGACTCTTCTTCTTCTTCCTCGTCGTCCTCTACGACGTTCTTGCGGCGGAGCACGCGCCGCGCCGCCGCGCCTCTCATCACGCGTCCGCGCTTCATCGTTGTGATCTGTGTTCAAAACAGTCACAAAGTAGACATCATAGCCACTGTGTGTCTATTCTGTGTCAACTGTCTGTCTGTCTAATGCGTTTAATGTGGGTCTTTTTTGCTTTATAAGTACTTACGATACGTAAATAGCAGTATTCAGCTCACTTGATTTCACTATACTTTGGAGGCCAGGCTCGATTCGGCCGAGTGATATCGCGAACATAGTGAAATCAAGTAAAACATTTTTTTGCCGTTTTTAGGATTTTACCACAGGTTATAATAACTCTTAACATAAAATACGAAATTTCCATATTAACTCAACTAAAAAAAATTGTAATTCAACTTGTGCCATTGATTCCGACATTTACGACAAATAGGTTAAACAACTCGTGTCTGAGAATCTTCGACATACCACGCGAACATGGTACTCTTGTTTCCTCACGAAGAGTTCCGTTTAGCTATCCACTCATCTGGACTCACTTCACGATGCGCGAATGATCTGGATGGCTTCGCTTCTTTCGTCTCAATGAGCTTATCGTCCAGCATGTCTCTGTCTATCAACACCCGTTGTCTGCCATTTGTCTGCCATTTGTCTGCCACCCACCTAGTCCTTCGTCGTGCCGAGCGTGTACGCCGGGAACAGGATATTCGGGAACTTCTTGCTCACGATTGCAAACTCGTCAAAGGAGATGACGCCGTCGCCGTCCTTGTCACCCTGCGACATGATCGTGTCGGCCTTGCGCGCGACCTCGGATTCGTTCGAGGCCATGTGGTTGGCCTTGAGGATCTTGAGCAGCTCCTGGCGCGTGATCACGCCGTTGCCGTCTTCGTCGAAGACCATGAACGCAAACTTGAGCTTTTCGTCCTTCTCGGCGCCCGAGAAGTTCGAGAGCGCGATCATGAACTCGCGCACGTCGATGCGGCCCGTCTTGTCGTTGTCGAAGAGCTGGAATACCTTCTCGCACTGCGGCGACGGGTCCACCTGCATCACTTCGCAGAACTCCGAGTAGTCGATCTGCCCTGAGCCGTCCTTGTCGGTCGCCTGGAACCGCTTGTACGCCTTCTTGACCGACTCGGGCTTGATGCCGTTGTCGCGCGCAAACTCTTCGAGCGCCACTTTTCGCTGGTTGCGCAGCTGGATAGCTTGTGCTCCCGAGGCTGCCGCACCAGCTCCACCACCAGCCATCTTTTCGGGAGACGCTGCTGCAGTGACGCCCAAGCCGGGCGGAGGCTGCTTGCCCTTGGTCACCATGGCGTAGAACTCGTCGAAACTGACCTGGCCATCGCCGTCCTTGTCCACCATCTTGATCATCTCATCCACTTCTTCGTCCGTGGGTGACTCGCCAATGTTGATCAGCACGTGGCGGATCTCCGCCGCGCCGACGTAGTTGTTGTGGTCCAAGTCGAACGCCTGGAAGGCTTCGAGGATCTCTTTGTCCGTGAATTTTCCATTCGGGTCTCGTGGTGGTTCCGATGGCGCCACTGGCTGTCCGCCAGGAACGGAGACAGCATTCGCGCCAGGCGGCAACGGTGCCACTGCTGGGCCAGAGAGGATCGGTGGAGCCATCGGTGGCGCTTTCACGGGACCACCGGAAGTAGCTGCAGGCTTTGCGAATTTGGCTACCACTGAGAGTTTCCCTCCAGCTTGGTTTTCAGCGTCGAGCAAGTCGAGGTCGCCCTCAAAGCTGCCCTTGGCGAGCCAAGGGACGATGTCAATTTTCGCCTGCGCCATGAAGCGGTCCTTGCCATTGTTCTCCTTGTCGAAGATCTCGATCACCAGCTCCTTCTCGGTCGAGATGTTGAAGTCAAAGTTCTCGTTGAACTCCGGGTTCTTCCCGCCCTTCTCGTGCACTTTGGTCTGGAAGTTCTGCGTGCCGATCGTGAGATTCACGTACGGGTCGGCCGTGTCCATCATGCCCAGTTTCTTCAGGTCCAGTGCGCGAAGAACCTTGACCGATAGCTTTCCGAACCGCGCGAATGCGCCACCAGGCGTCACGGGTCCAGCCATCGGAGGACCAGGAGGACCTCGAGGAGGTGCGCCTACATGTCACGCAAATTAGTAAGGTGCCTTCACATGTGAAGATGACTGTGGTGTGTAAAGCTGAGAAGCTCGTACCTGGTGGACCACGTGGGACGCCAGGAGGACCGCGAGGTGGGAGACCTGGAGGTCCGCGTGGAGGACCTTGTCTGGCATCTGAACATGAAATCATAAGCGGACGAGACAAATCAGTTGCGATAAACGGGATCTTGACGTATGGACAGAAGAAGTTTGCGTACCTGGAGAATATATAATCGTGTGAGTGAAGTCATTTCGCAACCACACATACTCAGTTAGCTTCAGTGAAACACAGTGATGCATTGAAGTGAACGACCATACCTGAAATTACTCCGGGTAGTGATTCTAGAAGAGCATAGACATAGCAATGGTTAGTGTCGGTGTTGAGTAAAGACAACTGCATACCAGTGGCGCATCAATGAAATCTTACCTTGCATACTCGACGGCGGCTGTCCGGGAGGACCTCGTGGTGGGAAGCCTGGTCCAGCCATTCGTTAGTAGGAGGAACAAGACACATGCGATATAGAGCTTTCGGTTCCAGAGCAGATTGGAACATACCTGGTGGACCACGGGGTGGCGGCATCCCTGGTGGACCCCCAGGTGGACCTCTTGGTGGCGGCATCCCCGGTGGACCCCCAGGTGGACCGCGAGGTGGTGGCATACCAGACGGGCCTCCTGGTGGACCTCTTGGTGGCGGCATCCCAGAAGGCATCCCCGGTGGACCCCCAGGTGGACCGCGAGGTGGTGGCATACCAGGCGGGCCTCCTGGTGGACCTCTCGGTGGGGACATCCCTGGTGGACCTCCACTTTGTTGAACGGCACCAGGTGGTGCCATCCCAGGTGGACCTCTTGGAGGCATCCCTGGAGGAGGTCCACGGCCAGGCATCACAGCCGGTGGAGCTCCTGGTGGACCTCGTGGTGCCATCCCGGGCGGCGGCATTCCTGCTCCTGGCGGACTCATTCCTCTCGGAGGCATTCCAGGTGGAGCCATCCCTGGAGGTCCTCTTCCTTGCATTCCTGGCGGTGCCATCCCAGGTGGAGCACCTGGCGGAGCCATCCCTGGTGGAGCTCCACGAGGCGGCATTCCAGGCGGACCAGGTTGACCCGATGGAGGTCCTCGAAATCCTGGAGGTCCTCCTGGTGGCGGTCCTCTCGGTGGTCCACCTGTGATTATGTAGCAAGTGTGATGAGTCGTCAGCAAGCTGATGAATCCAACGACAGACTCGTATGTTCAATTGCGTCGTACCTGGTGGGCCGCCCTGAGGCATTCCCATGACGCCAGGTGGAGCGCCTGTGTTACCAACAATGCGATTGGTTCATTGAGTTAATGGCAATCAATTCTGACAACCTGCTTTGGTGAATACGCACCACTAGGTGGCCCCATTCCAGGCGGCAAGCCCCGAGGCACGGCTCCAGGCGGTGCTACACCTGGTGGGCCTCCTGCCAAACCATATAATCATAAATGAGTGCCTGTGTACGAAGAGACGACTGGTGTGTGTCTCCTCTAGCGTTGTTGTCATACCTGGCGATGGGCCTCTTCCCGGTGGCACCCCAGGCGGTGGACCTCCCGGTGGCGGCCCTCTTCCTGGCGGGGCTCCGGGTGGCGGACCTCGTCCAGGCGGAGCTCCTGGCGGCGGCCCCCGTCCTGGAGGTGCTCCTGGCGCACCAAGTCACTCTCATTAACCTCAACATACAGATCACAAACCTCATGGCCGCAAAGCTACCACCCAAACAGCCACGACGAACCTAGCGGTGGACCTCCAGGAGCTGGTCCTCTCGGTGGACCGCTTCCGGGCGGCGGTCCTCGAGCTTGCGGATAGCCTCCAGGCGGCTGTCCTGGCGGCGGACCCCGCGGTGGCGGCCCTCGTCTGCCATAACACACAATCCTCAGCCATCAGCCAGTCACGAGCCCCACACGACGCATGTTCCATCATCGTGCTGCCACTTACGGCGGCGGAGCGCCACTCATGCTCTTGTCGTGGACGTTGTCTTGCGCGTCTGTCTGGCAGTCGGTGTCTACGAACTCAGGCTCTGTACGCACACCACGCTCATCGCAGCACGTCCGATGGATCAATGGCACCTGCGTAAATTGCGAGTCGCTTGCTGGTACTGACCTGGGAATAGATAGATCGCATGCAAGTCTGTCTGTCCGCACACGCGCCACTTGAAAGGTCGCGCGCGCTGTCTCCGGTCTGTTCTGTCTTGTGCAGTTACGCACCAGTAAAGCCAACGGCTGACACTCTGGCCAGGTTGGAGCCCAGCTCCATGAGCTCTCACCTGCTCTCTTGCCGTGGTTGACACGCACGCATGCAGATGGGCAGGCAATGGAGGGCAACTCAGTGGTGTCGTGTTGGCGTTCAATGCTCTATTCCGTGGCTTCTTACTCGCTTGTTCGTGGCGAATGCTCTGCTGTGACTGTGTGCGTCTCTGTGTGTGTGTTTTCCTGGGGCTTTCTTCACTCTATCACCCAATGGAAACCGTTCGTTCGCTGGGGCTTGGCCGGCCGGCCGACTGACTAGCCTCCGTCTGGCTGCAGACCCGTCAAAGATATAAAATTAAGGCTTTCGCAGCTTGGCCGGGAGCTGCGGCGCGCGGCCGAAGAAGCGAGCGACGCGCGGCGTGATCGCTAGCGTGAGCGCGAGGCGCACGGGCTCCGTGAACTTGGTCGCGATCCACGCGATGAGGAACGTGCCCGTCTTGGCGTTCACGCGCTCCACCTCCAGGTACTTGTCGATGCCCAGGTTCTCTGCCAACGTCACGAATCTATGGTTCCATGAGCAGCAACAATTTGAATCGCATTCAAATCAGCCGGGCAATAGCATACAACAATTCCAATATGTGTCCAATGACATCAGCAGCAGCATGTAGCAACGCGTACCTGTTGGTGGCGGCAACGAGGTTAAACTCCTCGTCACCCTCACCGCCGTTCTCCGAGCGCGAGGGCTTCTTCGTGCTCACCCAGCCCTGATCGATCGCCACGTAGATCGAGCCGAGCACGACGCCGTACATGCTAAGGTACGTGCCGATCGCCACGATGCCGTACTTGCGCCAGAGATCCTTCAGGCGCGCAAAGCCCGACAGCGACTTCTCCGACACGGCCGGCGCGCCATTACCACCAGTGCCACTGCTACTGGCAGGTGTCGAGGACGACGTCGAGAAGCGCGTGATGATGCCCGAGCGCTGCTGGTTCGCGACGCGGTTGCCCGTGTGCTTGATCGCCAGGAAGCGGATCGCAGTCGTTGGTGGCGTTGTCGACTGGAGCGTGAAGCTCGAGAACGGCGACGCGGCGGCGATAGCCGTGCGTCGTGCGGGGAACAAGAGCGAGCGTCCTGCTGCTGCTGCAGGCGTGTGGCGAGCCACGAGACGCGACGCTGCTGTTGCCATCAGCATCGTGTTGAGCTGGTGCTGGTGCTGCTCAAGTGCTCAGAACGAATGAGCTCTTCGCAAAATGTGTGGCAAAAAAACAAGACAACCACTCCTTCGCAATGCAAATCCAGCATGTATATACATTTACACAGGATATAATATGACACATTATACCAGATGCAGTTTTCAGCTTGATTTTGTATACTCGAAAAGTCGGATTGCACCGGTCTTGAAGATAAATTCGTGTCAGATATAGATTCTCACAGGTGATACTGCGACCGTCATTCCCGCCATGGCAGCTTCTCGAGTGTTCCATGATCATCATGAGCCAAAACTGAACAGGATGATGCTGGATAACGCGCAAGCCGCCTGCCTGTGTGACGGACGACACGAAGCACTCCATTGGTTGCTGTCCAAAGTGTCGACACAATTGATTGACAGACTGGCTGGCTGCCGCGAAGATGCAGCGAGTGGCGCCACCGTTGCCGCCACAGACGCAAACCCCGTCATTGAAACACTTGCGGCGGCGCTCTTAACCGTGGTCGTCGATGGCGTTGGCGTTGCCGACTTGGTCGTGGCGTTACTTGTGCTATTGGCGCTCGCACCAGCGGTTGTGCTAGCGGACATGAAGTCCTCCGTCTTGTCGCCGCCAGTTGTGCCTCCTGCCTTGACGAGCGTCGGGAACACAAAGCGGTCCGACTTGATGTCGCAGCCCAAATTTGTGTCAGTGCACAGCACACAGAAGTGGATGTAGAACGAGCGCTTGCAGCTAAACTATCACTGGAAGTAGGGGCATTCAGTAGACCGAGACCCCATAGAGTCCACGGCGCGTCGTCGCTCGGTTCACCTCGGTCATGTTGGCGTATTTGAGCTTCATCGCAGTGTTCGAGAACGAGAAGCCGTACGCGACTGGGTGCCGCGCGCAGGTCTGAGCCATTAAGCGCCTTGCCCGCAAACGATCCAAGCTGCGACTGGCCGTTGTCGCCGTTGATGTTGTCGCACGACGTGGAGAAGACATCCGGTGTGGTCGAGTCGGTGACATCCGAGAGTGGGGTACATCGATCGCCAGCCATGGGCACGTACTCGGTTAAGAACGGCTCGTCATTAACAACGCACGCATGGATCGCGCACACGGGCTTCGTGTGGAACGAGTCTGTGGTGGTGGCGGTCTTTAAGAGATCGTTGATTCACGACTTGGCGGTCGGTTGAACCACTGGCGACTCAACCGACGACACGATAGAGCGCTGTGACGACAAGGACGAAGCAGATCTTCGTGCTTGGGTCAGCGAGTGCTGAGGGATTGCTGAGGTGTATTAAGGCTGGAGGCAGCCAGACACCTTGGCGCTCGCTTGTGGCTCGGAATTTTTCGGACCGAGTGTACTAGTAGAGATCTCGTAGGCGTCAATTCCGGGGTCGGTGGCGGATTCCATCCATTAGGTGTCAAGGGAGCTGTTCGAGAGATGCCAATTTTCCACGATTTTCCACTGAGTTGTGTATTTTTTATAATTTTTTTGAAAGTTGCTACACAACATTGGTGATATAGCTAAGATTGTTATTCAAGTAATCAGCTCGAAGCAATGCCCAAGTACGTGTCTTCT